>VMBQ01001162.1:0-71157 GCA_007657795.1 Dreissena rostriformis | reverse complement strand
ATATATAATGTGAAGCATTTTACTGAATTTATGTATTTCTTATAATATGTTATATACACTGATTTAAACATGCTTTATTCCCATAGTCTTCATAGCTGCTATGTACCATAACATAGAAAAACATTGTGAAACACATTCACTCAATTGTGTATATTTGACATATTATGGTGTATGCAAAGTGTATTATGTTTACGATGGAAATAAAACATGGAATTACAAAAAGGTGTCAATATTTCTTCTGAATTTTAGATGCGAGTAATGGACCTCTGTCGGTGACCTCGCGCTATGATCCAGATGACCTGTTTTAAATGAAATGAATTTAAATAAATTAAACGAATATATGTAGTAATTACAGATATATTTACTTGGTGCACACCAACATTGAACATAATTATATCTTGCATGCTTATATGAGCAAAAGTGGGAAGCATCATCATGCAAAAATGATGATCATCTTCTTTGATTTTGATCAGTGACTTATTATGTACAAATATGTTAGTTTTATTTCAATATCTCTACTAGACTTAACGATATGTATCTGTTGTAAGCAAAATAATACAGTTACATCTTCCACGTTACAGGTCTTGTCCAAATGGTTAACATTTTAGGCAGTCCATTTTGCTTAATAAATATATGGAAAACGGTACAGTCAAGAAAAGCTGTATTATGCCAAAAATAATAGCTTTTATCGATCAGCGTAACCTTGAACTTTAAGTTAAGGACACGGAATTTAACTGCAACACCTCTCTCCACATGGTAAGTATTCGTGGCATTGACTGATGGGTGATGAAGTACAGTCTGTCAAGCTGTTTTTTGCGCAAATGTGACATTTTAACTCTAAGTATGACATTGACCCATGGGGAAAGGACGTAAGTCGTACACAAAATCGTTTCCTTAAAGCAAACACGTGTGGTCAGTCAAATCGTGTGATCGATTATGATGTTACCGTCTGGACTGGTTTGATGCCCACATGTATCCTTATATCGCTGAGTGTGGCATTGACCATTGAGCTGGGTACATTGGTCTCACATGGAAACCGTATTATCCTCATGAAACAACATGTATTTTTAATTGCACGATTAAGGATGTATTTTACAGTCTGGAACAGATTTCAAAGACGCACGCACTCACTCTGGATTTTTTTGATAGGTATATCGAGCTTTACGCAAGTGGGCTCGACAACGATCAATATTGTTTGTACATACCATAAACTTTGTTTCTGAATAAATGGCGAATTGAAACACACATAAAAAAGTAAGACATATATTTTATTTGATTCAGGACATCCAGAAAATCACTTAGGAATTTGGAACTTCCGCTTCGCGTCTTCACTTCATCAAGAATGCCCCTACATGTGGTCCGAGACAGCAAGCCCAATACCCGACTTTGAAACCCGACCTCTTCAGACCGCTCGTTTATGACTTAACTTTCCGATTAAAACACATCAGTAATAGTATGTAAAATATTTAATTTTATTAGAAAATAAATTCTTCAGCACAATTTTGACAGACGTAGATGTTGTGAAGTAAAACAAAAGCTGCACATTCTTAAGAATGCTTTAACACAATTTGGAGAATGTCCGGAACACTCCTATATTGCCTATAGAATGATTCTAGAATCGACGCGTGAAATAGATATTTTTAACGAAAGAAAGAATGCACAAAGAAACGTTAAACCGAAATTTTCACCACAAACTATTATCGTACAATATGTGTCGTCAATGTCTGTGTTTGGAAGTAAAGCATGCGATGAAACGACAGCCCCTAATGAAGTTATTGTAAAAGGAGACTCTTTCCACAATGTTAGATATAGAGATGAACAGTCGACTTGTAACATAAGCGGCATATGTGAGCTACCTTTTGGTGGATTTCTCATCATAGACTCGTGGTACAAAAGTGTGAAGATTCTTGATAGGAACTTTGACGTGATCGCACATCATTCGTTGTCCGATTCACTCACATCAATTTGCCATATAGATAGCAGTGAAGTTGCGATTTCTTATCACAAGTCAATAGATTTCATAGCTTTAAACTGCATACAGCACACACTTGTGAAGAAGCGATCTTTTTATCTTGATCACGCTTGTACATCAATCGCATACGGCAATTCCAGCTTGTTTGTAACCACTGACGATGAGTTGTACATGTGCGCTGTAGATGGTCGTCTTATCAAGAAGGTATACACGGATATGTCTGATGATGGCACAGGTATGAGATTGCAGGTGTAACAATAGTTGTTCTATTGTTCAACGTACACACCGTACACATAAATTGCCACTTTGTTTGTAACATATGGCACAAACTTGTTTTAATTTTTGTACACTCTCGATCTTTGTAAGATCAAAAGAAAATACGTTGATATATCTGACTACAGACCATGTAAGAGCTGAGTGATTCTTTATTTAGTGTTGACGTTTTGGCCACTCTGAGAATCAGTGAGAAAACTGGATATGCGTTGTACAATGGTCTATACGTTGCACAAAAGGTCAGATTCTGGTGTACTGTCACCATTCACTTTCCATAATTCAAATGGACGAAGATTTTACAACAATATGTATGAAAAAAATGTTCAAAACAAAATCCCTATTCCGTTTTTTACTGTAAAGTAAGATCGGCCAGCGTTGTTCGCATGGACTTTGACGCAATTCTGGTTTTGACAACAAAAACATTTTTGTGTTGAATAAATGCGTATCCAAACTGTTGAAACATAAAATATTATGATTGATATTTTGTCATTGCATTTAACGATGAATTATGTTGTCTTTTTCGCTTTACATAATTGATAACATTGTTTAACAATGCACCATGATATTGTTAACGTTGCTAATATAATATGCTTATGAGTATGTTTTATTTATATTTGTAATTCTGTCATGTTTACGTTGTATATGTAAAAGTGTATAATAAATTACTAGGTACGTTTTTTAATATAGATTGTGTTTGTTTTGCTGTGCTGCATTTTACATGATATGTACATTGACTGACCAATGAATAATTCAGGAAAAGAACTAGTTGGTTTTGTTATTTTTCTGAACATTATGAACAGCTCATCTCGGGGGTTTTACAACCAAAACGTATTTCTGTTATTTAGTCGAATCTTTTTTTGCATCATTGTTAACATATGTTGCTTAGAATATTTTTATGACTCGTAAAATACTCACTGATTTGGTAATGTACATATCCTGAATAATTGTATGTATATGTCGGAAAACCAACGTTTTAATTATGACAGGCAAAGCAATTGTGTCAAATGTTTATAGAATTGTTAAATTTAAACATGTAACATGAAAAAGCCTTTGAAACCAGGTTTTCAACGTTAATATTTAGAAACATTGAACTTGGCCCGATAATTCTCAAATAAAATAGCAAGCTTTGTATATGTTACAGTAAATCTGTGAAACTTGGAATTTCTCAAAATTCCTAAACGATTCAGGATTTTCGTTAAATGACTGTTTCACTTAGGGACTTCACGAAATGGCTATTTGTTTTAGGAATTTCGCGAAATGACTGAAAAGGGTGACACAATTTTACACAGTTTTACTAGAGGCCTTTAATAGGAATCAGGAAATGTGTGAAATGTCCTTGTTGAGTTTTAATGAATACATAATTATATTGCTTTCGGTTCAATAGTGTAGTTAGTAGATCGAATGATACCATGTAAACACATATTTTTTTATTTTATTTTTTTAATTTTTTTTTATTTTTTTTTTAAAGTTTTTATATGATCTTATTAATATTGACATATGAGCCGCGTCAAGCGAAAATGGGCTGTGTGTCCTGTAGGTATGTCGGCCAGTATTACAGACAAAAACCCTCCCGGACAAAAACCCTCCCGTCATTTTCATAGGGTGCGGACAAAAACCCTCCCAAGAAAAAACGGGGCCGTACAAAAACACTCCCATGAAAAAACGGTTGCAGACAAAATTCCTCCCGTGAAAGTAATTTACACACCGACAAATGTAATTGCTTGACACAGTGTTGTATTCATTAATCCGATGACTGTACTAAATGCTGACAACATTTGCTTAAAATATCAAACTGTGAATCTGCAACTACTTTTAGTTTTTAATGAGTTTAATCACATAATCAATTAAAAGCAATTAAACACCGACAAATGTAATTGCTTCACACAATGTTGCATTCATTAATCCGAAAAATTGCTTAATTGTTAATGAAAATTACTTCAAAATATCACCTTTATTGACAGCACATGAAAAATAAATCCAGAAAGGAAATGAGAGTCCAAATACAAAAACATTGCTGCCAAGTTAGGCATCGCGTTCTTCGAATGCAAAACGTGGGCGTTTTTAATTCAATTAAAAAGCTTTTTACTACTTTTTAGTGCAGGGAACAAATAGATCTTTATGTTTGTATATTTTTTTGTAACATTAATTTTGAGAATTCACAAGTTGACAAATAAAGTGAGGAATTCGCGCACCCGTTGTGAATCGCTATTAGAAGACGTTATTCAATAAACTAAAGGTGTCAGTTTGACAGGACGTGATAACATTTTCTCTGGTCTGCTTCTAATTTAGCAACCCCTAATAGACGTGGACCCCTTTTAATTAGGGGCCTAGATTTTATACCGCCTGGTGCATGTTTTATTGCAATAAACAAGCTGTTCTGATGGAGTCTTCCGGCTGTTTTGGCAGAAGGGAAAGTGAATGGGCAAAATCTACAAAAATCTGTATTATAAAACCATAACCTTTTAAGAGCATCACACGCTTATTGAGCGCAACACGTCGACTTGATACGATTATAATTTGTGGCACTTTATGTCGAATTTCCATTATGCATTACACATTCTGGACTAAACGATAGTGCCAAATTTGATCTTGACCTTGACCTTTTAGTTGGCATCGTGAATTTGCACTTAGTCTTGACATTATTTTAATCATTCATATCTTGAAAAGATATGAAATTCATTCGGACCATTCTGAACTTTCTTTATATTACTTTAACGTAGATGACAAGGGAATTTGCTTACAGATGTTCGTGTTATAAAAATGCCATTCAATGTTTTATAGTAAACACTTCGATGATCTTATAGTTTAATATCAATTAATAGTTGTGTAGCTTACCAAAGAATTATATCCTTTGAAAGACTTCTTACTTCTCGACCGTGTAGGAATTATTACAATGTGGTAGAAAGAAATATTTAAGAGCTGCTGATTGTTTTGTTTGTTCGCTTAAAGACTAGTGTCACAATGGACACTGGAAGTAAGTGCATATTCTTTATACAGATATAATGAAATTACATGTTCCTGTCCGATCCATAACGTTATTATAAATTATGAGAATTCTAAATAAATTGGCAAAAATAATCATCATATCAAGACTGTTTGTCGTATATAAAAGCCATATAACTCGATAAAAGGTCAAGTAAACACTATGGATACTTTGATTTGTATTTTTGTTATTGATTACGTGGATGTTAATGCCCGTGTCCGGTCCATAACTACATTGTGCATAATAAGATTTTGAAATACATTTGCAAAATTGATAACCAAACAGGATGACGTGTCACATGAAGCAACTATGTAGCTCAGTAAAAGGACAATTTCACAGTAACCACTTAAATGTTATGCGTTTTCGATTCCTTGATATAGCAACAAACCCCGTTCGGGTTCGGCCCATTTCTTTATTGTGTATGATGTGATTGAAACTATAATGGCATAACGATCATCATATCAAAACAATGTATCACGACAAAGGCCCATTCTTCTTAGGTCAAGGTAACATATGTGGTGAAAAGGTCACATTTTGTCATTATATAATGGGTTACAATTACCGATCAAGACTCAGTCTTCTAATTAAAGAAATAACATAAAATCGTATAATTTTTTGGTGAAATATGCAATTCCTCTAAATGTCATCGATCAATGTTAAAAGTTTCATTTAATACATTCAACCCAAAAGGAGGTATGCTCCACACAAGAAACGGACAATACAATAATAAACCAGGGCACTTACCAAAAGGAGTTAAGTTCCGCACAAAATAATGACTAAAGGGCAATACCGCTGTCCTGTAAGTCCTGTAAGTCCTGTAAGTTGTGACGGGGGAGTTATGGTTCTTCTACATTTCACTTCCTTTTAATGTCCTCTATTATAATATGAAGATACATGTATATCCCTTCATTACTTACTTAGTTATGCTCCGCCAAAGAAGCGTGACAGATTAACGGACGGTAATACGTAAGGACGGACGATGCGATTACTATATGCCTCCCCTCGGGGGCATAGAGCAATTTACCTCGAACCCAACGACTTGTAGTTTGTAACTCCGACAACTTAACAATTAGACAAGACGAAACAGTGACAAATAAAGATAAAATACAAAATGTCGGATAAAATCGTAACGGATATTACCGCTTATTGCGAATTAGGGGTCGATTAATTATCCGACCATGCCTTGTCGTGAATATTTTCTTGAAGTAGAAGTAGTAATAGAAGTGGTGGTGGTGGTGTAGGTGTATGTGAAGGTGGTGGTTGTGGTGGTGGTGGTGGTGGAAGTAGTAGTTGTAGTTTTTCCGGAACATTCTTTTGTTTTGGACAAAATTACCACTCAGCAACATCTTTTTACAGCAAACAACTTTAAAATGTGTGTATATTTGTATACCCATGTTTTCCTCCATTTTACACGATATTATCAGTTTTTAAAGACATGTCAATTCTTATTTTTATTTAATATTTAATAATTTGATTACAAACAACCGCCATCGCAGCAAGGACGATCACTGGTTTACAAATTTTTGTGACATTTCGTTCACCAAGACACATAAATTGTGAAGGTATAGAGTAGTATACAACAATACTTTTGCGTTTGGTTAACGAAAAAGTCACCAAACCGCCGCAAATTATATGCAACCTTGTGTACCCAAATAGTGTTAACATCAGATAAAATAAGCTTAAGTATACTCCGACAAAGTGTTATCGTCCAAACATGAGATATCATATACCAACAAGCTCCAACGTTGATCTTTATTTTATACAGGGTAGTTTAAATTCGAGCGATCAATACCGTTAAAACAGTATGTGAACCAGTCGACAACCCAGTCTTTACATGCACGAAAGATAAGTTATCTTGACGTTTTGTAAGTAGGGACGACACTCCATTCGGATTATAACCCAAAACTACGCGGATTTATTTGACAAGTTTATCTATTCACAACTTAAACTTGACAGGATACAAAATTATTCTTCCATTATGGTATCACTAAAAGTTTCACCATACAAAAAGCTATCGTAAAAAACTATTTGAAACGTTACGCTTTGTGTATAATAAGCTGATTAAACAATACAAGCAGATCCATTTTACGATATCGGAAATCAAAAGTAAAACAAAATTACAATGACTGAATCCTCTTTGCCTTTGATGAAGGAATCTGAAGAAGAACAGACCACATGTTGTTTCGTGTGTGAAGAAAATGGTTCACGAATACAGTCGGAGTACTTTTGTGAAAAATGTTCTAAATATTATTGTGATAATTGCAACGGTCAACACAGTCAAACGTTTAAGAAGCATGTAACCGTGCGACGTGAGACGCGCACATGGTTTTCAGGAAGAGGAAAATCAACCGTAGATCCGATATATCAGTGTATATATCATATCGATGAAAAGATAGAATTGTTTTGCGAGTACCACGACCAGCTTTTGTGTCTGGTTTGCGATTTAAAAAATCATAGGTGAGTTACCTATCAATCCAATATAACTGATGTGTTTGTTTGTTTATTTCTAGCATTTTAATTCAGTATACAACCAAAATAGAATATTTTGGTTTAGTCAACGATTCGGATTTCTTGGGTTTCATTTATTGATCACAATGTACACTATTTTGATATTCGTTGCTTTTCAAATTTACGAATGCAACTTGTTGTTTAAAGTGTTAATTGCTATTATACTTATTCAAGTGGCATTTAATATTTTACAGAAAATGTTCCGTTACTCGCATAGCCGATAAAATAAAAGGCCAGGAGACGATACCAGATTTTCAACAGATGTTGTGCAGTATTAAATTGCACCAAGAACAACTGCAAGAGCGGAAAAAAGACAGAAACAAGGATGTTCAGTTTTTAAATTCTTCATGTGACAAACAATTTAAAGACATCGAACTTTATCGGAAAGAGATAGATGCGTCGTTAGATGTACTTGAAACACGTGTTAAAAATAAGTTAATGGAAGAAAAGGCATGTTTAAATACTGAATTTGAGACAGATATTAAGCAGTGTTCTTCAATCAGCGAAAAACTTCAACGTCTTTCGGACATAATTCAAAACCTCGGTGAAAGCGCTGCCGATTCATATATTGCATATAGAAAATATATAGAACTGACACGAACAACTGTATCACTAAATGGTAGAAAAACTAGACAAGGTAATGTTAAGTTCATACCGCAAACAATTATCAAGCACTACGTTTCATCCATGTTGCAGTTAGGATATGTAACATCAGAAAAAGTGACAAATTCAAACGAAATTCTTAAAGTGCAAGGCAAAAAATACCACAAAGTAAGTTTAGGCGGTGAAAAGGAAAATTGTTGCATTACAGGAATATGTGAGTTACCTTCGGGCATGTTTGTTATTATTGACGATGCAAACACATGTGTTATGCTGCTTAATACAAACTTTACGGTGGTGGGGCATCTTGTACTGTCTTCATCATTCGTGACAGTAGAATCAGTGTGTCAGGTAGATACCCATGAGGTTGCGGTTGCGGTTAATGTACTGACTAGAAATATTGGCGGCAAGATATATTTTTTATGTGTGGATGAAAATAAGCTTGTGAAGACAAAATCATTTTATCTTCATCATTCGTGTGAATCAATAGCCAACTGTTTTGGGAGCGTGTTGGTGTCAACCGGTCAAGCATTGTATATGTACGCTCTCGATGGCCGTCAGATTAAGAAAATATACGAGGATACATCCACGCGGTTTTCTAACGCAGGTAACCCATGTATGTAATGTTCAATGGTTGGAGTATCATTCATGGAAGGTATTCAGTGGTATGTGTAGTTATCATCTTTAAAATCAAATATAACGCAGCATAAGCATTTATTAAAAAATCCTTCCTGTTATACATTTTGATATGTACCTTCATATTTTACCCTTTCCAAAAAGACTGGGCTCGTCGATCCGATCTCTGATCACAATGCAGATGTCATAAAATATTATGTATTGCTTGTCAACATTCTCAAGCCTGGTCTCAAAATATCACATCATTTTTTAATTTTTGAGATATTCTAACGTATTACAGATTCGTCGCTGTGATACATTGTATATGCTCTTGTTCTTGTGCAAAATCTAGGATGAATTTTAATAGAATAAGTGCAAGAAATGTGTATTGCAGTCGGCAGCTGTGCATGCAGTATTGACGGTAACAAGATCTACGTATTCAATGAATTCACAGATGCATTGCTCACTCTTTCGCCCGATGGCGACATTCTGGCTACACTGACGGACAAAAATTTAAAACGTTACTCTAAATCTAACAGGCCAAGGGTGTCTGTTGCATTAACAGGTCATGTGTTTATATGTTGCGCTGACAAACAGCAAATTGTCCAAGTGAACACAGATGGGACACAGATATTGGCAATATTTAACAGGACGTCTGTTGCGGAATCGCCTTCATCTGTTTGGTACAGCGAACGGGCGTCAGCAGTCCTTGTTGGCACGCATAAGAACATTATACTTGTTTTAAAAACTAAGTAAATGTAAATGGGCTCCAAGTTGTGAAACATATTCATACAATTGGCATGACGGTTTGGAAATGTCCTTTCGTACCTTGAATTATGTCGTTAAATGTAAATGCACTATTAATATCTTGCCGAAGTATGGTTTCTCGGCGCCATATACGAGCGTACTGTTATTTGACTGTTTTATAGTGATTACAGTTGATTTTCCTTTTCTAAGAAACCACGCAATCCTTACTTGTATATTCCTATTTCCTGTACTTACGTTGATGACGCTTCGTTTATGTTTATTGTGTGAATTACGAACAGTATGTATGTACACAACATATAACAAACACAGCATGGTTTTATAGTGAGGGTCGATGATAATAGTGAATAGGTGTACCAGTGATGTCCAGCCATATAATTGAACCAGATGAATGTCACATTGTCGTTTGTAAAGTCTTTAAATCGACACAGTCGATGCTTTACTATTTATCGATATGTGTAACCTTTCTATGTCGCATTGGTTATTTCAATTTAATAGTTCACGGTACTTATTTACCGGTTACAAAATGCAAATCCCATAAAATATTTCAAAAAGTCCCGGGTTGATATTTGGGTGAAGGCAAACAGTTAATGTCAACTTTTGTTGTTACTTTTGTTTTGTTAGATTATTCCAAGCATACATTGTCAGAGAAAACATTTCAGTACGTTAGCTTTAAAAAAAGGTATATGTCTAAGATTCAACGCTTTTCAATGACCTGATTAGATAACTAATAACTGATAACTGATGTATTTAATATATTAAGACTTAAACATGACTAAAAATCATATATCAATATAACAGCTAGTTTTCATGCATTGAATGCATTGTCATGTTTCTTTTTTTAATACCTTGTCATGTTTTCTTTTTTTTGCTGATCGTCATTTGAGAATCAATAAGTGTTTGTACGGCTATATCTCAGAAACTATATAAGATTTCAATCTGAAACTTCATGGGTTCATAGATATCAATGATGAAAAGTGCAATTCACTTTAAATAATAGTTATTGCTCTTTGTCGTTCTTGTATATAGTTACTTTTCAGGGCTATATCTTAGATACCTTAAAATATTTTAACATTAAACTCTATGGTTGTATAGATATCAATGCGGAGAAGTGACATACACAAGAAACATAACCCTACATTTTCTTAAATAAGAGTAATTATCCTTTGTTGTTTTTGTGTTATGTACTTTTTCTGTGCTATATCTCAAATATGATACGAGATTTCAACATAGAACTGTATGTGTGTTTATATATCAATGAGGAGAAGTACCATGCATAAGAATTATAACCCTACGCTTTCTTAAATACAAGTTATTGTCCTTTGTTGTTTTGTATGATGTTAATTTTCATGGCTTTATCTCAGAAACGATACAAGATTTCAACATAAAACTTCATGGTTGTATAGATATCAATCACTAGAAGTGCCATGCACAATAACCATAACGCTATACAGTGACATTAAGTCTTTAAATGGGGACTTACCACACAAAGAGAATTACAGGTTACTACCTGGTCTTTTTGTAATATATCAGGCAAGGCTAAGAATAATATAACGGCGAGGCTTGCCGAGCCGTTATTTTATTCGTGCCGAGCCTGATATATTACAAAAGATCAGGCAGTAACCTGTTTTCTGTTTATCATACCTCTCTCTAAGTCCTCAACAAATCGCTACGACGCTGCATTTTAGCGGGAATGAATATGATCTTTCACAAATGATTTACAGGGGTTTCGCTGTCCATTGCGCTACCATGTTTCTAAGCCTCGCATGATAAACCTGATATTTATCCAAAACTCACATAAAATGCTATTTATCCTATTAATCCCTCCTTTTTTCCATTAATAATTATCAAATATCGCATTTTTTGACGATTTTGTTCTTCCGTAATTTGGAAAATCCCAAGTGTGATCTAAAAAATAGCGATAGTATAGAGCTCAAGTTTATACGATTTGTGTTAAACTATCGATTTTCATCTGGTAATAGGAAAACATATATTTCATCATGCTATCAAATTGTTTGTTTGTTGAATCTGATTTTATTGTACTAAAAATGATGACTAAATAGATCATTTCGAGTAAAATGACCTACATCCAAACATCGACGGATTTAACACCTTCCTGTTGAACAAGACGTTATCAGCATTTATTCATTCATTTTTAATATTTGGAAAATACGTTTTTTGCTGTTTGTGTTGCTTTCTGTGGATTAAATGTAATACATCTTGGTATCAAATTGTTTGTTTTGGTGAATCTGAATTTTTTTACAATACAATATTGCTTATTTATTAAGTCTTAGTTATATGACACATCGACTGATATTAGAACTTCCTGTCGAACATGATATAAAAACATATATCATGCAGCGTTATATCAGTCAGATATCAATGTAGCGGTATGATAAAATCAAAACACTGTGTTATATAAGTGAGTATACAGTAGCTTCAAAATCTGAGGTATTATTTATTGATAAAATGATTTTGGAAAACCTATTGAGGTAGTAAACTGACATTATTGGCAGACTTACCTCATTGACATCGAACAACACCAAGGTATACACGATGCTGGTTTGTAACGTTAATACCTTTTATAGTAACGTATACATTTATTGATGAATAGGAATCATTGTTTCTCACGAAATATCGGTAAATGAATAATAATGACAAAACAATTAATTTAATAAAAACCAGGTTAACGTGGATGACAGGGAAATTAGCTTACATATATGCGTGGTTTAAAAATGCAATTAGATGTTTTATAGTAAATACTTCGATGCACTTATAGTTAAATTACAATAAAATAGTTTTTTTTTAATCATAACAAATATTAAAATATGTTGAAAACAATTACAATTCGCTTACTTATCTCCCGTGTATGGTGTATTATGTCTCCCCCACAATGCAGTGGAAAGAAATATTTATGAGCTGCTGATTGTTTTGTTTGTTCGCTTACAGGTTAATGTCACAGTGAACACTGGAAGTAAGTGCATATTCCCGATATAGATATAATGAAATTACATGTTCCTGTCCGGTTCATTACGTTTTTGTGGATTATACAAATTCTAAATAAATTGACAAAATGATCATCATATTAAGACTGTTTGTCGCATATAAAAATCATATACATGTATATCGATAAAAGGTCAAGTGCACAGTGAATATACTTTTCATATTGATAAAGTGGTCGTTCATGCTCGTTTCCAGTCCATATCTATATGGTGCATGTCGAGATTGTGAAATTGCAAAAATGTAAAGCAAAGAAAGATGATGCATCACATAAAACAACTAAGTCACTCGCTTCAAGGTAAAGGGCACAGTCAACACTTAAAGATTGAGCGTATTCCTTATCTGGATATAGCAACGAAACCCGTTCGTGTCCGGTCCATAACTTGATTTTGCATGATGGAAATCAAAAAGAAAATGTCACAATGATCATCATTTCGTCACACACAAGGGTCAGCCTCTTTAGATCACGATTATATATTTGGTTAAAAGGCCCCTTGTTGTCAGCAATAGAACTGTTGTATGCATAACGGTTATTTAAGGGATACGAACAATGTTTTCTCTACGAAAAAAAATCTCTTGTTTGTTTATGACTATATGCGGGTTATTAGTTGATAAAATCACTTCTCTTGAAAAACATCACCAACCTTTTTAGATAAATGTATTTCGATTTATAATTTAAACATTAAAATGCGTGATATTTTGAACATATCGCTCTTTCATGGGTATTGCATTGCTTGTTATTACTCGTATAATTTTGCATGTTTAATTAGGTAATCTGTCACTTGCCGTAAATAAGGGGCGTCGCAGTGATTTTATTAATTATTTCCTGTTGATTTACCTTTTATACTTATGTTTCTTTTAGGACAGTTGTCGTAAATAAATAAATTGCGGAACCTTGCTCCCGCTTTAATGTCTCTGGGTTAGCATGATGTCTGAAGTGTTGTATATTATATAAGTGATTGGTGCATTGTATTCAATAACTGACATGCGGATGTTTATATCATGCTTTCCGTCGTTCTCTTCAGATATGGTCTATTGAGTGTTTTTTGTTTGTTAAGTTTAAACCGTTAAATATAGGATTATTGATACCTCTGAGATATCACCATCAGATAAACTCTCGTAACCATCTAACAGCATAACACGATATTACAACAAGCATAAATATTAAATACCACCTCAATGGCCTAGTGGTAAATGTGTTCGCTTACGGAGCAGGGGTTTGAATGTTCGAGCGTCTGACATGGCTGGTTACCTATCCAGCAGCTCCTTAGATCAAAGGGTACCAATCGCCTTCCTTCCAAGCGCACTGCATTTAGGATACGAATGTTCAGCAGTCAAGGCGTCTCTCAATCAAACTTAATCTAAAAGAACGACGCTACAATAAACATACCAAAAGAGAGGTCACTGCCTATGAACAATCAATGCAAGCATTGGAAAGTTTAAACTGGTTTAACGCCACACTTTGCCCAGAACTAATCACTGGTTGAATGTGTTCAGTGTACGAGATCAACAGCAACACGTACAATGCTGACAACAACTTCATGTTCCGTATTCCCTAATAGTGTTTAAAACGTGTATTGAAGGCATTCATTGGTTTTCATTATGCATAATTGCAAAACACACAGGCGATCATTTAGTGTTTTTAATTGATAGCATTTTGACTTTTGAATAAACTGAATAATAGTGGTACTAATTAGCTGTTTATTTAACATTTTTTTACTTAAATATTAACAGGAATGTTTCCTTTGACACTCATTATGAACTAGACTTCTACTTAAATGTCTCGTGTATTAGTTGCCTACCGGTTTCACCGCATGGGACCATATGTTCACTCACCGTTCTACGTGTCTGTCCGCCTTTCCGTCATAACTTATCTAAACTGCATCTTTCATTTCTATTTAAGTACACGGATAGATTTTATTATACTTGGGAAATGTGTGGATTACACACGAAACTTCTTTTCCCACCAGAGGTCAACGGTCAGGTCCTAAAAACGTGTTACTTAAAATAAAATAAAACTTAATATTGTAATAACTCAAAAAATATAAGCGATATTATAATGCAACTTGTTAACAAGTTGAGCAATGGGTTTACAATAAACATGTCTGATTGTCAACCCCTTCGGTTCATCTGTCTCTCGACATTATCTGAAATAACTAAAAAAATCACTGTTTGAGAGTTGTTGGAAAAACGGATCTAGTGCTGATATATAAATGTTAAATGATAGAAATTTTGCCCTCTGTACTAAATGTTTAATTAATTATCAATTAAATCATTAATGTATGTTGTGTTTTTAAAATAAGCATCTGAGACTTAGTGCCTTACAAAATGGACATGCAAATAGAACATAACAGAAGAATACTATATTACTCCCTGGTATACATCAATATAGGATGGGGGAGCTTATAATATTCAAAGTACATTATGCAAATGAATGTTTATATATCAACAAATGCTGTTTTCCTAAACTATAATTTTGCTTCTTTGAATTATACCGTGTAATTTAATTTTACCGGGTAGCAATCGTTCTCCTAAAATAAACGCAACGCAAGGACAAAACTTAGATAAAGTTAAATTGTATGATGTTATATAATACATTGCGTGTATTGTACATGTCATTATTGCATATTTCTTTTTGATAAATACATTGTAACTCAGGCAACAGTATCACCATTATTTTTTACAATTAAGCGTTACATATTTTAGTAGTTAAATCTCTCGATTAAAAGCATTTCAGTTTAAAATCTTTGTTTTTTCCAAAAGGTTCAATAATATCTCATGTGTTATTTAAACAGTGTACATGTGGGAAAAGTTAACAGAACATACGGTTTTGGTAATTGAGTATGTCATTATGGAGCGTATTTCGTTTCGTTCCAGATGAACTGCCCTCATTTATTAATGAAACGTCTGGTATTGAATTAATAAGTTGAATGTGTTTCGACAAACGCTTTATCTGATTAAAGGGTATAACATTACTGCGCCAATCGATATAATATCAATGGGTCTAATATTGAAGTCTCTTATACATTTGCGGTTTCAAAGAATGCGTAATATCGGTAGTCGAAATATAGCATATGGTAAGAAGTAGTCATGAGAAAGCATTTTTAGTTCTTAACTAATTAAATACATTTGAATAATTTGTTAAACTGGCAGTTTATAACTCAAAGTAGATTAAAGTGACAACGACCATCAATTTTAACTGATGGCTGAATTTTCAATGCTCTCAACGTGTAAGGGGTCTGATCTGGAACACGATTTCTGTTGTTATGTGTGCGAAGAAAATGGCATTCAAACAGAGGCCTATAGCTTCTGTGAAAAGTGTTCCAAGTGTTATTGTGAAAGTTGCAATGATCAGCACAGTCGAATGTTCAAGAAGCACAATTCGATTGGACGGGAAGAAAAGTTGCGATGGCAAATAGAAATGGAAGGGGAAAATCTAGGGACATTCTTTAACTGTCAGGAACACAGCAATGAGACTATTCAGTTAGTCTGCAATGATCACGACCAACTGTTGTGTGAAAAGTGCGATTCAAGGAGCCATCGGTAGGAGCAGATGTTTTATAAATGAGTACATTTATTTGATGCAAATTATTATTTATTAATAAATAATTTTTCTTGCTCTACCTATTTTCATGTTTTTATAAATTGAAAACATGCATACAGTGTATAAAACTTGCCATAGAAGTCTGATTTGCTTGTTTTAATGCAGTGGATAACTAAACTTACTAGTTACAATACAAAGTTATCAGTATCAACTGTGCTCAAATCTTTATATATTTTTACATATACTAATATTATGTAATGTGTTTTCATTTGAACGTTATATTAATTCTGATGTATTGTTTCATTAACAGAAAATGTCGGGTTTATCGTATTGCGGATATGATGAAGGTACAGGACCATATACCAGGGTTTCAACAGATGTTATGTTTCATTGAGTCCAAGCAAGGGAAATTAGACAAATTTAAAGATGGCAGATGGAAAGATATATTGGAATTACAAGCTACGTGCGACAAACAATTTGAAGATATCGAAATGTTCCGTCAACAAATAGATGAATCGCTTAATCGGCTTGAAGCTAAAGCTAAAAAGCAATTGATAGACTTAAGAGTAAGACTTAAAACGGTACTGGAGGCAGACGTTGATAAATGTAGTGTAGTAAAGCAAAAGCTGCAACTCCTTAAGAAAGCTTTAACAAAATTTGGAGAATGCCCGGAACATTTATATATTGCTTATAAAATGATACAAGAATTTACGCGGGAAACGGATTGTTTAACAGCAAAAAGAAGAGTGAAACCGAAATTCACACCACAAACTATTATCAAAAACTATGTGTCGTCATTGTATGTGCTAGGAAATATAACATGCGATGAAACTACAACCCGTAATGATACTATTCACCTAACAGGAGAATCTTTTCATGATGTGAGATATAAAAAATGAACAGTCGACTTGTCACATAAAAGGCATATGTGAGTTGCCTTCTGGTGGATTTGTCATCATTGACTCCAATAACAAAAGTGTGAAGCTTCTTGGTATGGACTTCTACGTGATTGCCCATCTTTCGTTGCCCGATTCACCCACATCAATGTGCCTAATAGATTCCAGTGAAGTTGCGATTTCTTACTTTACCTCAATAGATTTCATAGCTGTGGAATGCTTAAATCACAAGCTTGGGAGGAAACGATCGCTATACTTTGATCACGGCTGTGAATTTATCGCATACAGCAATTCCAGCTTGTGTGTTACGACGCGCAACGATGTGAACATATACACGATCGATGGTCGTAAAATCAAGAAGGTATACACGGATAAATATAGCACAGGTAAAGTTTTGCAGGAGTAACAATAGTTGTTTCATACGTTCGATCAAAGTGCCCGACGAACACATCGTACACAGCAATTGCAGCTTGTTGGTAATATCTGGTACAAAACTTCTTGTTTGCTTTTGATTTTTGACAGATTCAAAACAAATACGAGGATATATATGATAACAAAGCATCTACGAGCTGATTGATTCATGTAAAGTATTGCATTACATTGTTTTTGTATTTGGATTACATAACGCATTAATGTGCGTTTGTAGATACAGGTGTACTTTCTTAGGGTGGTACAAGAAGTATGTATTATTATTTACTACTATATGTATAATTCATGTAATAAGTATATGTTTACTATGACCATACAGTGTGTGATAAAACAGACATGTTTTTATTTATTTTTTGTAGATGAATATTTGTTTTATTGTTAACCGTCCGCAGGTGATTTTGAAAGCATAGCCAAATTTGAAAATGGAATAAAAGTTGATATTGGACGTTTATGTAAGGTTTTTTCGGTATTTTGTAGTATCTGGATGTGCGTTTAGCACTGATGGGGACAAGATCTATGTGGTTAAACGAAACGACGGGGGTTCTCTTCTCAGCGTATCAATGGATGGTGACGTTTTAGCCGAATTGAGTTTAAAAGCTTTCAAACCTACTCAATGGAATCGCAGTTATCTATATTAGCACGTTGCCAAAACAGGTCAGATTCTTGTGTGTCAAGCAAATTCGCAATCCATCATTCAAGTGGATACAGAGTGTAAACACACATTTGAACCAATATGTATGAAGCAAAATTCTGGTTTTGAAAACAAAATTATATGTGTTTTAAATGAATGCGTATCCAAACGGTTGAAATATAAAAAACATTACGATGGGTATTTTGTTGTTGCAGTTAACGTACTTTTTAACCAATAAGTGGATACGAGTTATGAGTTTTTTTGCTTTACATAATTGATAACATTGTTTAACAATGCTCCATGGTATTGTTAACATTGCTTATATAATATGCATATGAGTACTTTTCCTTTATATGCACCATTTATATGTATCATTCTATCACGTTAACATTATATATACACACGTGTATTATAAACTATATGTTTATTTTGAAATAAAAAATGTGTTTGTTTTGCTGTGCTGCATTTCATATCATATAAACATATAAATCTATCCATTTTTGTTTTTTAAGCTTTTAAATTGAGGACTGACTTATATTATCAATAGTTTTTCTCCAAGTACTTTCATTTATTTATCTACTTTATATTCACATACACAAAAAGTTAAAGTGTATACAAATGTGTTATATTAGGATTCTGATCTACGCTCTTTTAAAATTTCTGTACGTCATTGACCATTTGTGAATATATTGTGTTGTAATATGTGTTTACTCATGGGCTTATAGCCTAATGTATGTTGAATAAACTTTAAACCTTACATTGACTGACTTTTATGAATAATTCACAATAAGACCTGTTTGTAATTTTGTCTTAACATTATGAACAGTTATTCTTGTGTTATTACAACAAACAATATCTATGCTATTTTGTCGATTCTTTATTGTGCATATATTTGTTAATATATGTTGCTTTGACTATGTTTGTGATGCGTAATAAAACTACTAAATAATTTGATAACATCTATATAA
This sequence comes from Dreissena rostriformis, assembly GCA_007657795.1. NCBI lineage: Eukaryota > Metazoa > Mollusca > Bivalvia > Myida > Dreissenidae > Dreissena > Dreissena rostriformis. Next base: position 51,973 of record VMBQ01001162.1, on the reverse strand, counting down.
CTATCTTTAAAAGTATTCGTCGTTACACCAACGACTTAATAATGGCAGGCAAAGTAATTGTGTGAAATGTTTGTAGAAGTTTAAGGTTGAAACATGGAATATCAAAACGCTTTTGAAATGTTAAACTTATGAATACAATTTAAATAAAACAAATACAAAATTTCAATGCAGCATATCCATCCAAACACAAGAAGTGTTTTTGTAAAGCTTTAGTAAAAGTAGCATTGAAATTGATGAAATGCAATCATAGCCTGGGGTTTGCGTGTAATCTGCCAATACAAGTGTTTAGCAATTTTCTAATTTTAAGTAACAGTGGCCTTTATAGTGACTCGACTAGCATAAAATTGAACTCCAGTCTTGGTATCAAAGCAAGCTCGCTGCATCGTTCAAAGTTTATCAAATTGCATTAAAATTGTTTGAATCAAAATAAAGTTATTGGCTATTGAAACAAAATCACATGTAATTTTTTTTTTAACGGTGACCTTGAAATTACTTGCCCCACATGCAATGCCATGCTAGGAATGCATGGACGCTTCCTTTATCAGAAGTTGCATTAAGATTGGTCAATGCCTAAAAGATTTAGGCACAAACCATCGGTATTCAAAAGGTAAATACTTTAGCTATGACTACATGTGATTTTTTACTTACATACTTACTTACTTACATGTGCTTTTGTTTGAGGTTAAAATTTACGTAAGTTCATTTGTCAATTTATTTTGAGTTAAAAGTTATTTTTAAATTTATGTATTTGGGGATGATGTCACATCCTGAACTATTCTTAGAATGTGAAAGGCGCTCTTTCTCTCAGTATGTTATACACATATGTTTACAAGTGGGATGTTTCCAAATTATGCTATATTATTTTCAGTACGTGTGAAATATGTCAACATGAATGCATAATGTCAATACAAGGTGTTTTACATACATGCTAATTATCTCATTGTAATATTGATTTAAAACGTACCATTGGTTGATACAAACGCCGCGTTGTCTTCACACGACACGACTATCATGTGGCCCAAATCGCTTATTTTATGAATACTTTTGCAATATTGAAGATAGCAACTTGATATTTGGCATGCATGTATATCTCATGGAGCTGCACATTTTGAGTGGTGAAAGGTCAAGGTCAAGGTCATCCTTCTAGGTCAAAGGAANATGTTTTTTTTGTACTCTTAAAAGTATACAACATCTTGTAAGCTGTGATTGTTCTTAATGATATTATATAGCTTTTGAATTTTATGTTCTATGTTATTTTTAGCTGCTATCTTATGTTTTAGCTTGCTTAATATATGTTCCTATATGTACTGGGGTGTTTTGTTATGTTATGTTCAATGTGTTTTATGTTCCTTGGTTTTCCTTTGTACTGCTTTTCATTTTAATGTTTGTCCTTTCATGATTGCATGCCTTGTACACTATTTATTTGTTCATTACTAAGCTCTGTAGTTCTAGTTGTCTGATATTTTAAGTACATATAAACGCTAGTTTTTTTGTTGTTTTTTGTTGTTGTTTTTTTTGTTTTAAGTAATACATGTATTAAGTTACCTCTAGTCTTTTAAAGCAATATTTTACTCAAACTCATATTCTCTGTTGTTCTCAACTACAGATTTGTTATAACTATGTGTTCATTGAATGTGATATATATAATGTGGTTATCATGTAATGTTATGTATAAGTCGGCTTTAAAAGCTCTTCAGAGCTTGTGTTTATCATGTTTAAAACCCCCGACTTTATAAATAAATATTACTTGACTTGACTTGATGACATTTAGTTATTGCACTTATAAGAAATTGGCACACGCGTCATATTCACGATGTGATTATGACCTTTAAGAGAATAACACGATAATTGCGCGCAACGCGTCGGCTGGATAGCGTGAATATCTTCTTTTAATTTATCCGTATAAGGAATATGCACATATTCCAAGTGTCCACAGTCACCTGCAGATTTCAGTGAGCGCCATGGTTGGTGGGGACGATACGAAGCCTTCATATGATGATAAGTTGTGCCAATTTAATTTGAAATCCAATATTGCACGTCAAATAAGCTGAAAATAAATGCGTTTTTAAAAATTAAGATGGTGTACTTTGTTGAACTGTAAAATTAGTTTAAATGGGATGGGATGTAGGGCTACAAAAAAAATAATAGGAAATCAGACCGGCAATCAATAAATAAATATTGCTTATGAAGTCTTCAAAAATTAATTCGCTCATGTAATTACGGAGTCGCTTTAAAAAAACGAATAATATATTCTTCACCTGATCACAAGCTGTAAACGTGACCATAAAGGATGTACGATCTTTTCTACTTTACGGTTCTTTATTTACTTGGTCGTAAAAGCTATAACAGACAACGGACATTACTTGAGGCGTCAATTCATAGTTTTTCTAAAGCACATGTTGATTCATGATCAAAATATACAATTGCTCCCACTATTGACAAAATATACGTAGAAAGTGAGAAATAACTTAAAATACAAACAAAAAGAAAATATAAAATTGCAAACTAAAAACAAGAAATGTGTTTGTGAAACACTATGTCCCCTTTTGAGCGATTTTGACCCATATATTTGACCTTTGACCTTGAAGGATGACCTTGACCTTGACCTTTTACCACTCAAAATGTGCAGCTCCATAAGTTACACATGCATGCCAAATATCAAGTTGATGTCTTCAATATTGCAAAAGTTATGGCAAAATGTTAAAGTTTGTGCAAACCAACAAAATATATATTGAATGTCAGAAAATTGTACATCACAACAAAAGGCCAAAACTTAAAGATGTATCAATTAGTAATAACCCTAAATACCAGTTCTGCGTTAACATTTTATTTTTTAATGTGTTCAATAAAATAAAAATAAAATATATTTAAAGATTTTTTTGTTAAACCTTCACATCATGTTTCAGAAATTTAAAGTTGTTCGCATAATGTTCGACACTTCTACCGTTTCATGCATTGCATAAATATATTGTAAAAAATATATGGTATTTAAAGAAACTTGATTATCTTAAACATAATTCACGGTGCTAATCCTAATTTATTTAATATTTCTTAATGATACAGACGTGACAATCAGCATAGAGATAATTATGAAATTTAGGTCATTTCAAAAACTAATGCCTAAAACGATCACACATCCTTAAGGAAAGGATAAATAGTGTTCTCCTTGTTATATTGTATATCTGATATAAGTTGTATTCTCATGACCGACCAATATTGGATTGTTAATTTTGTATACGCTAGGGTATTGTGGCGTTGTCAATACAGTGTTGGCATTTCAACTTCAGTCAACGGGGCGACTCGCATTCGAATGCAATTTTTTTGTACTTATAATAAAAAGGTCATTTAGACTGCTCATGTTCGAAAACGTGTCCTGCCCTGAAAAGTCAGATGTCATTCGTGTGAAACAGAAGGCTGAGCTTGACATTGTTACAAGGTATTCTACCTTAATAAGGAACTTACTACGGATGTCGTTCTTTTACGACCAGTAACCCAACAATCATATATGATCTTATCTTATTAGACAGCAGAACATAAATGTTATTATATTTATTTAAACATAATGTGTTATGAGAAAATGTAGCTTGAAATAGTAAGGTTGTTGGAAAGTGTTTATGCTTATATAGATCAAATAATGTTGCATATTGTTGTTGTATGCGAACTGCATTTCGATTTGTGGTCTGCCCTTGACTGGTTACTTACAATATAAACACGTCTCATCAGCGGAAATGTAGTTTCGTTTCTTTGCCAATTGCTGCTGTTTTGCTGAGGGTTTATCTTCATTTGTTGTTCTCACTACTGTAATTAATGGATACTGGCTGGTCTCATCCTTCGCATCATACATATGTGTTAAATACTCAAATTCAAATGTTTGGGGAAAAAATTAATTGTTATTAAGGCATTGTGGATTTTACTCATTTAAATGTTAAGTTTAAGACTTAAAAACTTAACAATCGTTCAGTTCTAGTCCTAATGTTTTTTTTTGTGTGTAAATGAATGATGCTATTCAAGTAAAGTTTAATATCACAATTCATTATATTGCCACTTTAACCGATTTATTATCAGTAGTGCCCGTTAGGTGATATCCTTAACGTTTATTTTTGTGATGGTTCTGATGCATAGGTAAGCATGCGACCATTGAGTTACTTAACTGGAATAAATTTGAAGCGTACACTATTTATTATTTTGTATTGCAATTCTATTTCCATCGTGATGCTAAGATATTATTTAAATTGAATTGTTTTCTGAATAAATCGGGGCCAAGTGTGAGATATTTGGTCACCCGTAAATCGGTTTTAAACCCCAATAATATGATTTGCATTTGCCGTCCCAAGGCGGTGACCCCAGTTTTATAAATTGTTGTTTATTACGTCCTGTCTTTTGTCATGTGTCTGTATGTCATTGGTTACTTGCCTCAAATAAAGGACATCCAAGTAATGATACGAATGATATCCTGCTAATGGAACTGTAGTATCTTTGTGTTTATATTTAAACCGGTAAATGCAAGGAAACGAAATAATATACACGAATAAATTGATGTATATGAAAAACGATTGACATATATAGAATTTGAAACATCGTTTCAACACAGCAAACATGTGTGGTAAGTCGAATTGTGTGATAAATTATGAAAGTACAGTCTGGGAAACTTGTTTGGTGCTCGAATTTGACCTTAGTACCATAAATGTGACCTTGACCATTGAGCTACGTACATGGCTCTCACACGCAATACGCCATATCCTCATGAGCAAGCATTTGCCATAAGTTCTTTTTAATTGCATGATCAATGATGTATGTAACAGTCTGAAAAAAATCGGACGGATGCAGGCACCCACTAATGTACATACTCTAGACCATTTTGATGAAACAATATCGAGCTTTTTTCAAGTGAGTTCGAAAATGATCAATAGTGTTTTTGGATGAAATAAACTTTGTTTCTAAAGATAGCAAACTGAAACACATATAAAGAAAGTAAGACATAGATTATCTTTAATACAGCACATGCAAAACATCAGTTACGGATTGTGTGCTTCCTCTGTGCTCTTTCATTTCTTCAAGAATGCCCCGAGTTTCAATCCCGTAAACCAAGCCCAGTTCTCGTCTTGAAAGCCCGAACTCTTCAGACCGTTCGTTTATGACCAATTTTCCGATTAAACACTTCAGTAACAATGATGTGAAAAGTATTTNTATATATATATCGATATTATTTGCACCTATATAGCCCAATTTTGTTACAAAATATTGTTTTACCACACCTCTTAATAACTGTTTCATTACACAATGCAGCGGTTAGCGTTTAAATGGAGTTCATTTGCGAAATCATACTCTCGCGGTATTTTAGGGTCATGGGACTTTTTACCTATGTTAAGTAACAAAACATGTGCTGTATTAAAGGAAAACAGAATTCTATGCAGTATAACCTCGCTGTTGCCTGTCTTATGCAAATACTATACGTGTATGTAGTGACAAGTAGTACACGATTAAACATCAATATTAAAATCATGTGTTTGCAAATAAGACTTGAGATATTGAACAAAAGATGTATTACGGAAACCGATAGGTATTTCGACAAATCGGATCACGCGGTCAAGGTCGATTCGAAAATACTCGAATGAACTCTCGTCACGAGACGAACCAACAACCGCGGCTCCGTGTACAGCATATGCCGATCAGAGACATTTTCGCCATGTGTCAATGATTTACACAAATGTATTCTCTATTGCGTGACGTAGACATGTCAAGACTCTGGTAGACTTTCTTTAGGTTGTTATCTTCATTGAACAGTTGTAATCAGTACGATAAACCTGCAGTTCCTTTATATATTGGAATAGGAAACAGAACAAACAGTTTCATGAATTCAGTACGAAATTATCAATGGTTTTTCGTTTCATACCAGATAAACTGCTTTCATATATGCATTTATCGTCTGTGACTTTATTTAGGCGTAGTTCTGTTTTGACAAACGAATAGACTGATAAACTTCGCCAAATATATATTATATCAACGGTCTCAAAGCCTGCGCAAAGAATGAAGAAAAACATTTAAAAAAGGTTTTGTATACAGCTGTCATGTTAAAGCATTTAAATAGCAAAATCAATTTAAACACATTTTAAGGATTTGTGAAAATAACATATAAATACAGAGCATGTTATACTCTTAGGAAATTGAAAACTGATTAAAGTGAAATTCACAAACACTTTTAACAAATGGCTGAACTTTCAGTGCTCTCGACGTGTAAGGGGTCTGATCTGGAACACGATTTATGTTGTTATGTGTGTGAAGAGAATGGCTTTAAAACGGAGGCGTATTACTTCTGTGAAAAGTGTACAAAATGCTATTGTGAACGTTGCAATGATCAGCACAGTGGAATATTCAAGAAGCACAATACGATTGGACTGGAAGAAAAGTGTCGATGGCAAGTGGACTTGGAACAGGAAACTCCAGAGCGATTCTTTCACTGTCAGGCGCATAGCAATGAGACCATACAATTAGTTTGTCAGGATCATGACCAGCTGCTGTGTGAAAAGTGCGATTTGAGTAGCCACCGGTGGGTGCATATTTGTTTATGAATGAGTACGCGCGCCATGCTTGTATTTATTATTTATTTTGCTTATTCTCGTTATTATGTCAATGATTTCAATCAAATGTGTATAAATGTAATCAATAATATTCGTTAAAGCCTCTATAACGGTCAAAATCAATGGAAGTTTCGTTTAATATTTCGTAAAATAAAGTTAACACATAAACAATGAGTGTTCCTTATAGCAATAGCCAAAATTTCAACACTAGATGTTGTCATGGTAACATAGATTTAACACGATACAAAAAGCTCTTTTTTGTTTGTTTGTCGTACAATATATTCAACCCATGTGCATGTCCCATTTAAGTGTCGTATTAATAGATATCGTTGCGGGAAATTAAAATGGAATATAGTGTGCCACACACAAATAAAAACGAGCATTTTATATCTTGATAAATCTATGTTACCAGAACAAGTTGACAATTTGGCTATTGCTATAAGGAACACTGATTGTCTATGTGTTAACTTTATTTTACGAAATAATTAACGAAATTTCAGTTTATTTCCCGTTTATTTTGGGCGTTATAGTGGCTTTTAAGTAATAATCTTTCTAGATTTAACTTTTATCAGGCCGTTATAGATCAATTAAATGTGTGAATTTGTATAAAACTTTCCATAGAAGTAGGATGATTGCTAGTTTACAATTAAAACAACTATTGTGCAATACATAGTAACCAATGTATGCTGGGTTCATCTCTATACAGTAACATATAGTATAAACATGTAATATGTTTTCAATTGGTCTAAATATTAATCTTGATATATTGTTTAATTAACAGAAAATGTCGGGTTGATCGTATTGCCGATGGAATGAAGGGACTAGACCATATACCAGGGTTTCAACAGGTGTTAGGTATTATCGATTCCAAGCAAGGACAATTAGACCAATTTAAAGTAGACAGACGGAAAGAAATTCAGGAATTACAAGCAACGTGTGAAACACAATTTGCAGATATCGAAATGTTCCGTCAAGAAATAGACGAATCGCTGAATCGACTTGAAGCTAAAGCTAAAAAGGAGTTGGTAGATCTTAGAGTAAGACTTAAAACGGTACTGGAGGCAGACGTTGATAAATGTAGTTTAGTAAAGCAAAAGCTGAAAATTCTTAAGAACGCTTTAACAAAATTTGGAGAATGCCCGGAATATGCCTATATAACCTATAGAATGATTCAAGAATCGACGAGTGAAATGGATTTTTTCAACGAAACAAAGACTGCAAAAAGAAACTTTAAACCGAAATTTACACCACAAACTATTATCGAACAATATGTGTCGTCTATGTCTGTGATAGGAAATATAACATGTGAGGACGCGACAGCTCATAATGAATTATTTTCTGTAACAGGAGAATCTTTCCTAAATGTTAGATTTAAAGATGAACAATCGACTTGTTACATAAACGGCATATGCGAGTTACCTTCGGGTGGATTTCTCATCATCGATTCGAATAACAAAAGTGTGAAGTTTCTTGATGCTAACTACTCCGTGCTTGCCCATCTTTCGTTGTCCAATCCACCCAGATCAATGTGCCGAATCGATTCAAGAGAAGTTGCGATTTCTTATTTGAATTCAATAGATTTCATAGCTGTTGATTGCATAAAGCGCGAGCTTGTGAAGAAGCGATCTCTTTACTTTGATCATGACTGTACATCGATCGCATACAGCAATGCCAGGTTGTTTGTTACAACTGGAAAAGAGTTGTACATTTACGCTGTCGATGGTCGAGAAATCAAGAAGGTATACACGGATATATCTGCCAGAAACACAGGTAAGAGATGGCAGGTGAAACAATATGTGTTTAATACGTTCAGTCAAATTGTACGACAATCGTAAACAATACGTGCACCTTGTTTGTAATGTCTTGAACAAACTTGTTTTTGTATGCTTTCAATCTTCGTCAGCTTCAAACAAAATACGTGAATTTATCTGACACCAAACATGTAAGAGCTGATTGATTAATTATAAAGTGTTGTACTATATTGTATCCGTATTTGATAACGAATTGATATGCGTTCGTATATACAGATGCGCTTTCTCCGTCAGTACAACTGTAATGTAATAGTTTTCAGTACCTTATATAATATGCATGTAATAAAACGATTGTATAAACAGGTATATGTTTACCTTGACCGAACTTTTTTTTCGTTTTAAACCGACATTAACATCGACAGAAACACCATTTATTTCGCAAAATATTATTCTTAGTTTATAAACATTACTTTAATGTAAACCGTCGTCAATTGATTTTAAAACCGTCACCAAATTGGAAAAAAAATTGAAAAAAAATGTTGTTGTTTTTTTACGTGTTTGTTTATTTTGTATAATATATTTTTTTTATTTATAGTATGTGGCTGTGCGGTTAGCACTGATGGGGACAAGATCTATGTGGTCAACAAAAACAACGGTTCACTTCTCAGCATTTCAAAGAATGGTGACGTTTTGGCCGAATTGGGCGTCACAAGGGCGGTTAAAATCATGAAACATAAAAATTTTGAGTTTTACTTAGGTAATGTAAATGTATATGTACACGTTGCCCAAACAGGTCAGATTCTGATATGCTCTGACGATTCGCAATCCATTATTATTCAAGTGGATGAGGACTGTAGAGAAAAACTTGCTACGATATTTTTGCAACAATATTCAGCAAAACCAGCCAAGTCCGTTTGTTACAGTAAAGTTAATTCTGCAATAATTGTTGGCATGGAATTTGACAACATAATGATTTTGAATAAAAAATGAACTTTAATTTTAGATGAATGCGTATCCAAATGGTTGAAAAATAAATAACATTATTATTTATATTTTGTAATTGAATGTATCGGGATTTTTAACCAATGTGTGAATATGAATTATAAGTTTTTCTCGCTTAACATCATTGTAACCCTTGTTTGACAGTTTGCAATGGTATTGTGGCCAATGCTGAAATAATACGCACACCATATTGACATTGTATAAATGCACGTGTATTATACATAGATAAGGTATATTTTCAAAAATATATTGTTTGTTTTGTTGTGCTTCATGTTACATTATGTATACATTCACTGACTTTTATTAATAATTCACTAGAAGACTTGGTCGATTTCATTATTTTGTCTGAACATTATGAAAAGCTATTTCAGTCTTCTTACAACAATTTAATTCGTTTTTTTTTTCTCGAATCTGTATTTTGTATCATATACCTGTTAACATATGTTGCTTTCATCGTGTTTATGATGAGTAATAAAGTTCTCAATAATAATATCACATAACCTTCATGGATACGTGTTCAAGTTTAGCACCAACGACTTAATAGTTGAAGCACAAGTTATTGAGTGACAACAGTTTTTTTCTGTGTGACATTGACCGTGACAAGACTGATCCAAAATGGAATAAAAAGCGAGGTATACATGTAACCTACCAAAACACACCATTGCAGCCTAAAACCCACATCCAAATTCAAGTTATTTACCCGAGGCAGTTTTTCTATGTGTAGAAACACTGACCTTGATCTTGCCCCGATTAGCATCAAACTAAATCCCAAGCTACGTGTCCATGCCAGCTTTCTATACCCAACCCAACTGGCCCCAAACGCAATGCCAAGCTAGATCTGCATGATAGCTTGCAAATCTAAAGATGCATAAAGTTTCGTCAATGCAAACTTAAATTATTGACAAAAAACCACCTGTTTGCCTTGTCTCTGTTTATAGTTACAGTTACCCTAGACCTTAACCCATTAAAACCAAAGCAATCACAAACTTGGTCTGCATGTAAACTACATACATACAGAATACTGTCCCCATCCAAACTCAAGAAATTGAGCGGAATCTGTGTTGTTGTTTTCCTTTTTGTAGTAACAGTGACGTAAATCGTCAACTACTAACCTTCAACACATTTTCACGCTAAGTCTTTAGACAAGCAAGCTTTATAAAAACTATATATACAAGCTACATTAAACATTCACCAAGATTGGTCGATGCAAACTTAAGTTACTAACGCAAAGCACATGCTTGACGCCGCACGAGACACGAGAAAAATACTCCAATCATTTAACCGGGATTTACAATTTCGTTGAAAAACTGTATAATAATAATGTCTATATTTGGTATATGTGAATACCTTGTTGCGCATAGTAACATTTGTGGTTTTAAATTTGGCTGTGTAAATATTTGTTCATTCTGTCCTTATCTCCCCTGCATTAATTTATATAGTACAAAACGTGATAACGGTTAAACATCTTCTTAAAATTTATTACAGCGTACATCATGCTGCGACATCATTGTGCATATCAAATAAATCCAAATCCAGTCTTTAATTCGTTGCATGTGTAGGTAATTCATAAGGCGAACATATTTGTGCCTATGTTTGTGCTAGTCAATCGTTTTCCTATTATTTTAACATGTGTTTTTCAATCCGTGCATGTATAATTTCATGTATTTGCACATGCAGACATATACATATACATGTCCTTTTACTAGTGTTGTGTATGTGTCCGTCGATGCATCAATTATTTTCTTTCAAACGAGTTTCATGGATGATGGAACAAATACCATATACTGAAATATCTCAATTAATCATTATGTATGTACATGCATATGTTAAAACAATAACTCATATTGGTGTATGTGAATCAAAATAACGTTCTGTTCAAGTTCGACAATCGAAGATGGAATTTGGTGTGATTGTTTTGTGTTATGTTTAATTGCTAATTGTTGTATTATATAACATTTAAAGTTTATTTTATTGTCTGTATAAAATACAAAAGCATAATATATAATTGTTTGAAACTTTTACAAACTCCACTTTAACTTGTACAATATCAGTGTTAAATGGGCGGCAGTATATTCAATTTGATGTACTCCATTTAACTACAGCTTATTGTACAACTATACATTGTTATTTATTGTATTTACAGCTTTTGCTTTTTAAACCATTTATTATTAACGATCGTGATACTGATTGTATGAAGAAAATAAATACATGTACACTGTTAAACGTCAATGGTCAAACAGTGTGTTTGCTGGTAAGACTTGTGTTATTGAAAAGGAAATACTGAAATCGAAAGTTGTGTTTCTGATCACGCGGTCAAGGTCGATTCGAAAATATTTGAATGAACTATCGTCACGAGACGGAACAACAACGGCATCTTAAGTGTACATAATGTGCCGATTAGAGACATTTCTCGATATTGTTCGATACATTTGACTATTTAGATTCGCAAAACATGCCACATGGCAAGGATTTATACAGACTTACAAGTATATACATGGATTTATGTTATAATGTTTAAATTGATTGATTTATAACTGTAACGAAATTCATTTAATGAGACGCACACATCTGTTAGACCCTGTCATTGATATTTATTATTTTGATTTACACGAAATTCCAGCCAAACAAATGACATGGACGGGGCGCCCATACGGCCCCGTAACTGTAATAAACAACTCCGAACTAAACTACTTTCCATATCTGGGCTGTGTGTGTATTTCGAAGTTTATGAGGTCCTTCCGGTCCTGATGTCGCATTATGTGAAGACCCGGAGTGTGTCCCTGCATTCCTGCCTAATTTGTTTATTACACTCACGAAAGTTGGGACCAATCTGATGTATAGCTGCAATTTCCAGCTATTTAAATTTTACTGAAAGAAAATGTTGGTGTTGTCTTATGCTGTGGGGGAACCTAAGTGCACGGAGGGACCCACCTGTTCGGTATTGTGACCACCTACCAAAGTCACATGCGCCTGGAACGGGGTTTGAGCCAGGGTCGTCTAGGTGAGAAGGGCGTGTACTTACCACTCCGCTAGCCGGACAGCAAAACCAAATCTGGGCTAAACTAACTGACACAAATTATGTTTGATTTTTCTATTGTTAAACCGATGCAGTTCTGCATGAAAATGGGTTAGTAAATACATTCAGCGATTTTCACACCATAATATTGAGCTAACCACGAGCTGCAAGTGTAATTCAAGACACGTTATGCAATAATATTCGCTGGTCGAGAGATACTTATTAGTGAATGGGGATTGATACAGAACTTATTTGTTTTCTCGGCTGGTTGGTTTGAAATGTATGAAATGACATATGATGCACTTTGACATATGATGTTCATTTGTGCAACCTTCGGAGACTACGCTATTTTTAGTGTGACATTGACATGTCACGACTCTGGTAGACTTAAGATAAGGTGGCATCTTCAGTGAACTGGTCTAATCAGTACGATAACACCTGTTGGAGTTTCATGGAGGTTTGCTTGCGATGAAATTAAGATATCGCTTTTAAAATATGCCGGTGAAATTAAATTAAATTGAAATAATAAAATACAATAGAACGGAAGTGAATATTGTTTATGTTTTATTGTTGATAGCATTGGATTTAAGCTGTGCATAAATATTTTATAGGAATTTGAAATCAGATAAAAGTGAAATCGACAATTGATTGCAACTTATGGCTGATTGTTTAATGCTCTTGACGTGTAAGGGGTCTGATCTTGAACACGATTTCTGTTGTTATGTGTGTGAAGACAATGGCTTTAAAACAGAAGCGTATTACTTCTGTGAAAAGTGTTCCAGATGTTATTGTGAAAGTTGCAATGATCAGCACAGTGGAATGTTCAAGAAGCACAATGCGATTTGACGGACAGAAAAGTGGCGATGGAAAGTAGAAATGGTACAGGAAAATCCAAAGTCATTATTTTACTGTCAGGAGCATAACAGTGAGACAATTAAGTTAGTTTGTCAGGATCACGACCAGCTGCTTTGTGAAAAGTGCGACTTAAGTAGTCATCGGTAAGTGCAGATTTTCTATGAATAAGAACTCATGTCACGCTTGTATTAGTTATTAAATTTGTTTATTATCGTTTAGCTCTAATTGATTTCAATCAAATTTCTTTATATGTTATCAGTTTATTTATAATCTTTATTGATTTACCTGCCATCAGGGTGTTATAGATCAATTAAATGTGTTCATTTTATCATTCTTTCCATAGAATTGAATGATTCATGTTTATAATTAAAATAACTGTTAAACAATACATAGTAACCAGTTTCAGCTGGGTTTAGCTCTATATTAGTAAATATAATATCAACATATAATGTGTGTTCATGGATCGAACAAGTATTATTAATATATTGTTTTATTAACAGAAAATGTCGGGTTGATCGTATTTCCGATAAAATGAAGGGACAAGACCATATACCAGGGTTTCAACAGTTGTTAAGTATCATCGAGTCCAAGCAAGGACGATTAGACCAATTTAAAGATGACAGACTAAAAGATGTACAGGAATTACACGCAACGTGCGACAAACAATTTGCAGATATCGAAATGTTCCGCCATCAAATAGATGAATCGCTAAATCGGCTTGAAGCTAAAGCTAAAAAAGACTTGGTAGATTTAAGAGTTAGACTCAAAACGGTATTAGAGACAGACGTTGATAGATCTTGTGTAGTAAAGCAAAAGCTGCAACACCTTAAGAATGCGTTAACAAAATTTGGGGAATGCCCGGAACACTCCTATATTGCCTATAAAACGATTCAGGAATTGACGAGTGAAATGGATTTTTTCAACGAAACTAAGACTGCAAAAAGAAACGTTAAACCGAAATTTACACCACAAACTATTATTGAACAATATTTGTCGTCTATGTCTGTGCTAGGCAATATAACATGCGAGGAAGGGACAGCTCCTAATGAATTGTTTTCTGTAAAAGGAGAATTATTCCACAATGTTAGATATAAAGATGAACACTCGACTTGTTACATAAACGGCATATGTGATTTGCCTTCTGGTGGATTTGTCATCATTGACTCCAATAACAAAAGTGTGAAGCTTCTTGATATGAACTACTACGTGATTGCCCATCTTTCGTTGCCCAATACACCCACGTCAATCTGCCTAATAGATTCCAGTGAAATTGCGATTTCTTATTATAATGCAATAGATTTCATAGCTGTATACTACATACAGCACAAGCTTATAAAGAAGAGATCTCTCTACTTTGATCATGACTGTAAATCAATCGCACACAGCAATTCCAGCTTGTTTGTAACGACGGGCAAAGAGTTGTACATATACGCTATCGACGGTCGTCGAATCGAGCTGTTATACACGGATAAGTCTGCTTCTAGCACAGGTATAACGTTGGATTACACTTATTCCGATTACCATTATGTCCCATTATAAAACTGCCAACTTTCATAGTATTTAAATGCCTTTTCTATACATCAAATGTTGCAAGTCTGGTATAATTTAAATAATTAATCTTTCCTCTTTTAATAATTCACGATAATACACCGTCTGCCAACTTCTAAAAATGTAAAATTCTCCCAAAAACAAGCATCGTCGAAAAACAGGGTTTCGGTGGTGAGATTTCGTAACAAGCACCGTACCAAACGTTCATTTTTTAACGTAGTCCCAAATGAAATGCACCAAAATGTTGCAGGCACACATAGGATACAGGAAATAAACACAAAAAGCATGGGTGCGATTGCTAAATTGCTTTTAAAACAGAAGTGACAAGGAACTCTTTAGAAATATGCACTACTTCTGACCACGGAGGGATACAAAATGATTTAGTGTAATGTAACCTATAACAATAGCTGTTTAATAAGCTATATAAAACCGTACCACACTCGCATATAGCAATTGCAACTAGTTTATAACATATAGTACAAACTAGTTTGTGTATGCTCTCAATCTGTGTTTCGTTTATGTTACGTAGATAAATATTTCTTAAATGTTTACCGTCGCCAGGTGATTTTCCAAGTCCATTAGGAAAATTGGTATACATGTTGGTATTTTACGTGTATCTTTGTTTTTGTATAGTTAAAATCAAGTGTTGTGTATTTTGTAGTATCTGGATGTGCAGTTAGCACTGATGGAGACAAGATCTATATGTTTAACGGAAACAACGGATCTCTTCTGAGCCTATCAAGGAATGGTGACGTTTTGGCCACACTGAGCGTCCAAGCGGTTAAGAGTAGATATGAGTATTACAGTAGTGTACGCGTACACGTGGCCCAAACAGGTCATACTCTGGTGTGTTTTGAAAATTCGCAATCCATAATTCAAGTGGATACGGAGTGTACAGCAAAACTTGCCACAATATGTATGAAACAATATTCAGCAAAACGACCACAGTCCGTTTGTTACAGTAAAGCAAATTCGGCAATGATTGTTGGTATGGCTGATGACGAAATTCTGGTTTTGGAAACAAAATAGGTTTTGAATAAATGCGTATCCAAACGGTTGAAATATGAATTGAATTATTATGTACATTTTGTAATTGCATTTATCGGACTTACAAACAAATTGGTGAATATGAATTATGAGGTATTTTTTGCGCTTTACATCATTGTAAACCCTGTTTAACAATGTTCAATGGTATTTTAAAAAAATAGTATATACACGCACATCATTTTGCAATGTATACAATGTATATATGCACGTGTATTATACAATGACTAGGTATATTTTGAAATATAGAAAATGGTTGTCTTATTGTTCTGCATAATATGTACATTAACTTGCATCTAATAATAAGTTCCTGAAACAATATGTTCAATTTGTTATCAAATACTTTTTAACATATGTTGTTTTTACTATGTTAATGATTACTATTTACGTTCTCAATAATAAGATCACATCCGATAAGATTTCATTTGGGATAAGTAATCGTCGTTACACCAACAATAATGACACGCTGCGTAAACGTTTTGCATACGTTTTAATTTTAAATAGGAAACATGACAAAGCAATTAAAATAAGGTTTTCAGCGTTTACTTATCAATGAAATTAAAATAAGTGTTGAACTACCTCTTAGCTTTCTACTCACAAAATGTATTCATCCAAACTCATGAACTGTTTTTTATAATTTGAGTTACAGTAACCTTGACATTAATTTAATTTGCCCGAAATGCAATAGTAGGCTATGCCTGCGTTTAACATATTTTCAATGTTGAGTAATAATGAAATTGACACGTAAACTATTCGGTTATTTTTTTTAGATATTACAATTATTTTCATTTAAATTTACATAAACAACCAAGATATGTAATATGGATCGTTTACACCCATTGTTGCTGCTTCTTCGATTAGGTGCGCGATGATGATCTGAAATATTAACTATATGATGCTATATTCTAAAATCTTTTTGTAAAAAGAAGGGATGTAGTTGATACGTGTTCGTAATTTCATTTCATCGTGCCACAAAATGTTGTTACTCTGTTGCTCTGGTCGCCTTCCTACCATTGATTATTAAATAATAATTAAATTGAATGCGTTTTAAATCCCTTTTATTACTGTTTAATTTAAGTTGCAATGCTATGGGGTTAAATTTTATTTACACTTATATGTATCATGAATATTGCTGGGCCAAGTGTGAGGTTGGGCGCCCTATAACTGGTTTAAACCCAGAGTGCTTAGAATTGACCGTTCCAAGGCGGTGACTATAGCTTTATTCTACTATGTTTATATGTTGTTTCGTTTTGAGCCGTACTGTACTGCTTTAGCAATAGGTTCCTTGCCATAAATAAAGGACAACGAAGGTGTGTATGATAGAAATACAAAACTGCTGAAGCTTCTGGAGTTTCACTTCGTTATATTGTCCCAAATGGAATAATTATAAGCTAGGTATACATGCAAGCTACCTAACCACAACATGTCAGAATTCAAGTTGTTTAGCGAATGTTGGTCTATGTGTAGTCACAGTCATGTAGATATTTTACCGACTAGTCTCAAATTGAATCAAACGCTACGTATTCATGCAATCTTGCTATCTCTCAAGCTTCATTAAGATTGTTTATGTTGTTTACCTATTTATGACATAAAACACTGTTCTAAAGAGTATAATATAAAATGCAACATTAACATCTTCAGCTATTTATGAACCATGAGAGTTTGAGAAGAGAAAAAAGACAGTGGTAATTTAAATAAACGAAACGTCCCCTTGTTGCAAAGTAAAGAACGTGTCAATGAGAAATTACAATAGATTTTGCGACAATAACGAAAATGTTCTGTGTCATGTTTGTGATTTAAATAGTCTAAGGTATGTTATCTTTGTAACCAATTTTTTAAGTGTAGAGTATACAGATGTTGATTATAAAATTCGGCTCGTCAAGATAAAAATATGAGAGTGTATTCTAATTACGTTGACACGTACTTTAGGTATTTAAAGTGAAACAAAGTTCGTGTTGCTTTATTTTCAAATCAAAATATTGAATAATTTAAGGACTGTGCTACAAAAACATGTACGAAATTCTTGACGACGAATCGTTTAATGCTTTATATGTGTACAAATTGTACGAGTAACATCGCGATTGACCGTGAAACATACTTCGTAACGGTCAGTTCAGTAAGAGTTATCCATCATGTTAATGTTTAAACGACATCAACATAATACACCAAACGATGAAACTCCATGAACTATATAATGAGAATCAATACTGTTGGTATCCGCTACTTATATAACAGAATACTAACTGTTAATAACATAATCACAATTGTGAACGACCAATGTTAGTATCATGCGGTTTATACCCGTTTTAGAAATATCCGAACCTCGCACGTAACCGAGATTTAGTCACAAACCAAACGCGCGTCTACAGTGAGCTCAATCAAACGCACATAATCTGTCGAAAATTAAAACAGAAGTGCCAAACAGTGACGAGTAAATCGAATACTCCACACATAGTTTAAGTGTCCTTTCGTCGAAAGTATCGGATATCTGTTACAACGAAAAAGTATAAAGTAATAAGTATTCAAATCCATATCGTCAACTATAACATATATTAAACTTTTGACTAAGTAAAACACTTGCGTGTTCAGTAAAAGAAATCATACACAAATGTTATCATTTATTTGCAGTTTTTACATTTTAAAAATGGATATCAGTATAAATGGTGTTTTGATTTGATACTCGATGCAGATTGTGTCGCTTAACTTGTAACTCACAATAAATCGCAGAATGTTATCTTACTGTCATCACAGATTAGTTATTATTAATAGATTAATGAATGACGTAGCCGGGGAAGGACTCGATAATAGCCCTGGCAACACGATAATATGCCAGAGGGCCATTTTCGACTCTGGTAGACTTTCGATAAGGTGTTATTTTCAGCGAATAAGTCTAATCAGTACGATTAAAACTATTGAAGTTCGTTCATTTAGCTAGGTTAGCTTACGATGAAATTAAGATATATTCTTTAAAATATGGTGTTGAATTTAACTTAATTGAAAGGATAAATTAAATAAAATGGTAAAAAGGAGTGCATAGTGCTTGATTATTATTATTATTATTATTATTATCATTATTATTATTATTATTATTATTATTATTATTATTATTATTATTATTATTATTATTATTATTATTATTATTATTATTATTATTATAGATCACTTGAAACGCAAGGAACAGAATAAACCATTATCCTGAGAATTTAGCTTGATATATTTCTATTATAAACTCTTTATTAAAGCAGTTTTGATTTTCAACGATAGCTTTCATACGAATGTTTCAATAATAAAGTCATTAAAACATTAACAGAGGGTATGTGGATGCATTTAATAGCCCAACATATAAAGGACACGCATATACCTGTAAAAATAGTAAACAGAACAAACGGTTTCATTAATTCAGTACGCTATTGTCAAACGTATTCAGTTCTATACCGGATCAACTGTCCTCATTGATAAATAGATCGCCTGATACTGTATATATGAGTCACTTCTGTTTAAACAAACGAATAGACGTTCAAATATATAAAATTTGGATATAAATCTAGGGTGTCAAAGAGTGCGTTATGTGGGTTTTCAAAAACTGATGTTTTCGTAAGCAGTTGTCATGTTTAAGCATTTTCATAGCAATCTAAAAACATTTTAAGGATTTTCGAAACTTAAATACGTACAATACACTTTATACTTCATAGGAAATACAAAGCAGATTTAAGTGAAATGGACAATTGATTTTAACTGATGGCTGAACATCCAATGCCCTCGACGTGTAAGGGGTCTGATCTGGAACTAGATGTTTGTTGTTATGTGTGCGAAGAGAATGGCATTCAAACAGAGGCGCATTACTTCTGTGAAAAGTGTTCCAGATGTTATTGTGAAAGTTGCAATGATAAGCACAGTGGAATGTTTAACAAGCACAACACGATTGGACGGGCAGAAAAGTGGCGATGGCAGGCAGAAAGAGAACAGGAAACTCCAGAGCCATTCTTTCACTGTCAGACACACAGCAATGAGACTATACAGTTAGTCTGCAAGGATCACGACCAGCTGCTGTGTGAAAAGTGCGATTTAAGTAGCCACCGGTAAGTGCATTTTGTTTAATGAATGAGAACAAGCGTCAAGCTTGTATTTGTTATTATGTTTTCTAATTCTAGTTATGCTCTCAATGATTTCAATTAAATGTGTATATATGTAATCAATTAATATTCGTTAATTAAATATCTTTCTGGATTTATCCATCATCAGGCCTTTATAGATCAGTTAAATGTGTGCATTGTATGATACTTTCCATAGAAATAGTAGGATTGCTAGTTAATCATGCAGTTTGTCATTGAAATTACTGGTGTACAATACATAGTTACCTATCGGCTGTGTTCATCTCTACATTGTTACATATAATATAATCGTGATATTAATTATGATATATGTTTTCGTTAACAGAAAATGTCAGGTTGATCGTATTGCCGATAAAATGAAAGGGCAAGATGATATACCAGGATTTCAACAGTTGTTAGATAGCATCGAGTCCAAGCAAGGACAATTAGACCAATTTAAAGATGGCAGACGGAAATATATATTGGATTTACAAGCAACTTGCGACAAACAATTTGCATATATCGAAATGTTCCGTCAACATATAGATGAATCGCTTAATCGGCTTGAAGCTAAAGCTAAAAAGGACTTGGTAGATCTCAGAGTAAGACTTAAAACGGTATTGGAGACAGACGTTGTTAGATGTGTTGTAATAAAGCAAAAGCTGCAACACCTTAAGAATGTGTTAACAAAATTTGGCGAAAGCCCTGAACACTCCTATATTGCCTATAAAACGATACAGGAATTAACGAGTGAAATGGATTTTTTCAACGAAACTAAGACTGCAAATAGAAACGTTAAACCAAAATTCACACCACAAACAATTATCGAGCAATATGTGTCGTCTATGTGTGTGCTAGGAAATATAACATGCGAGGAATCGACAGCTCCTAATGAATTGTTTTCCGTAACAGGAGAATCTTTCCTAAATGTTAGATATAAAGATGAACAGTCGACTTGTTACATAAACGGTATATGCGAGTTACCTTCGGTTGGATTTCTTATCATCGACTCGAATAACAAAAGTGTGAAGTTTCTTGATACGAACTACTACGTCCTTGCCCATCTTTCGTTGTCCAATTCACCCAGATCAATTTGCCGTATCGATTCAAGAGAAGTTGCGATTTCTTATGTCAATTCAATAGATTTCATAGTTGTAGATTGCGTAAAGCGTGTACTTGTGAAGAAGCGATCTCTTTACTTTGATCATGACTGTAGATCAATCGTATACAGCAATGCCAGGCTGTTTGTTACAACTGGACAAGAGTTGTACATATACGCTATCGATGGTCGTCAAATCAAGAAGGTATACACGGATATATCTGACAGTAACACAGGTAAGATATTTCAGGTGTAACAATAAGTGTTTAATAAGTTCAATCAAATTGTACGACAATCGTAGAAAACTGTTGCAGCTTATTTGTAACGTCTGGTAACGATTTGTTTGTGTATGCTCTCGGTCTTCGTCAGCTTAAAACAAAATACGTGTATATATCTGACTATCAAACATGTAACAGCTGATTCATTTTAAAGTGTTGTATTATATTGTAACCGTATTTGAGAACGAATTAATATGCGTTTGTAGATACACGTGCGCTTTCTCGGTCATAACAACTGCAATGTAATATTGTTCAGTACTTAATATATTATGCATGTAGTAAAACGATAAAACTATAAACAAGTATACTTGTACTTTGGCCGAACTGTTTTTGTTTTTAAAACCGACATTAACATTGACGGCAACATTATTTATTTCGAAAAATATTTATTCTCTGTTTCTAGATATTTCTTAAATTTTAACCGCCGTCAATTGATTTTAAAACCGTAACCAAATTTCTAAAATTTGTAAAAATGTTGGTATTTTACGCGTTTGCATGTTGGTACATTTTGTATTTGTTTGGTATAATACAAAATATGTGTGTGCATTTAATAGTATCTGGATGTGCAGTTAGCGCTGATGGGGACAAGATGTATGTGGTCAACAAAATCAACGGCTCTCTTCTCAGCCTTTCAAAGAATGGTGACGTTTTGGCCGAATTGGTCGTCACAAGGGCGGTTAAAATCGCAACAAATGGAACATATGATCTAGACTGTAATGTAAATGTATATGTACACGTTGCCCAAACAGGTCAGATTCTGATATGCTCGGACGATTCGAAATCAATAATTCAAGTGGATGAAGACTGCACAGAAAAACTTGCCAGGATATGTTTGCAACAATATTCAGCAAAACCACACCAGTCCGTTTGTTACAGTAAAGTTAATTCTGCACTCATTGTTGGCATGGAATTTGACAAAATTATGATTTTGAATAAAAATGAATTTTAATTTTGATGAATGCGCATCTAAATGGTTGAAAAATAAATTTCATTTATATTTATATTTTGTAATCTAATTTTACGGACTTTTTAACTAATGTGTGAATATGAATAAAGTGTTTCTCGCTTTACATCATTGTTAACCTTGTTTGACAGTTTGCAATTATATAGTAACCAATGCTTATAGAATACGCACAACATTTTGACATTGTATAAATGCACGTGTATTATACAATGACTAGGTATATTTCAAAAATATATTGTTTGTTTTATGTTGTGATTCATGTAACATGTGTTTACATTCGCTGACTTTTATTTATAAGAACTAGAAGAATTGGTTCATTGTATCATTTTGTCTGAACATTATAAACAGCTATTTCAGTCTTCTTACAACAACATTTAATTCTGTTTTGTATTTCTCGAATCTGTATTTTGTATCATGTACTTGTTAACATATGTTGCTTTGATCATGTTTATGATGAGTAATTAAGTTTTTAATAATGAGATCACATAAACTTCGTGAATACGTGTTCAAGTGTAGCACCAACGACTTAATAGTGACAAGCACAGGTTATTGAGTGACAACTGTTTTTTTTCTGTGTGACATTGACCAGCCTGATCCAAAATGGAATACAAAGTTAGGTATAAATGTAACCAACCAAAACACAACATTGCAGCATAACACCTTCATCCAAATTCAAGTTATTGCCCTGAGGCATTTGTATATGTATAGAAACATTGACCTTGCCCCGACTAGCGTCAAACTAAATCCCAAGCTACTTGTCCATGCCAGCTTTCTATATCTCACATTTCGTTAAGATCGTTTGAATTAGACTTAAGTTGGTGTTTTTCTCTTTTTCTAGCAGTGACCTTAACCCGACTGGCCCCAAATGCGATGCCAATCTAGATCTAAATGAAAGCTTGCAAATCTAAAGTTGCATAATGTTTGGTCAATTCGAACTTAAGTTATTGACAGAAACCTGTTTGCCTTGTTTCTTTTTATATTTACAGTGACCTTGACCTTAATTCAATTTCAACCAAAGCAATCACAAACTAGGTATGCATGTAAGCTATATGCATACAGAATGTCAGTGCAATTTCAAACTCCAAACTCAAGAAATTAATTTCTTTTTGTAATAACAGCGACGTTAATCTTACCCCAAATAATCCTCAACACATTATCAAACTTAGTATTTAGGTAAGCTAGCTATATAAAGCATTCATCAAGATTGGTCAATGCAAACTAAAGTTATTAACAAAAAAGCACCTGTTTTACGCCAAAGGAAGCATGAAAACACATTCCAATCTTTTAACAAGGATTTACATTTTGGTTGAAAAACTGGATAATTAAAATGATTATATTTGGTTTGTTTAAATTCCTGGTTGCGCATATTAATTAACATTTGTGTTTGTAAATTTGGTATTGCAAATAGTTGTACACTCTGTTCATATGTCCTTCCCTGTATAAATATAGCTAGTACGACGCGTGATAACGGTTCAACATGTTCTTAAACATTATTTATGTTTTCATCATGCTTGGACACCATCGTGCAAATCAAATAATTCAAAGTCGAGTCTTTAATCCTTTTTAAATGTAAGTAATTAATAAGGCGAACTTATTTGTGCGTATGTTTGTGTTAGTCGATCAATGCTTTTTTCTATTATTTGAACATGTAAATAAAGTTAATAAACATATCAATATTACCTCTATCGTGTACTATAACTTATATAATTATATATAATTATAATTATAATATAATATATATTAAAGATAATACAGTTCAAGCAATTTTTTTTTCTCACAGCTAAATCAATCATAGCAAACACCAGAAACTGTATCATGAGAGAAATGTGTGTTATTATTCAATACTGTTTTTAGCAGAACACCTACTATAAACATAAAATCATTAAACCTTGAATCACAATCTTTAAACTGTCAATGCACAGCATTGCGGATTCAACCAGTCTAAGGTCTAGCCGACCATAGCAATTAACCAAATGCGCGTTTTAAACGATCGCAATGAACTGTACATATGCGGAAAAACACATAATACGACTACTGACGCGGTGTTTTATTTTTTCTTAGGCATACATGTATTTATTATTGTATCACCATACATACTATAAACACTGAGCTATATTTATTAAAACATAATCCGTAGTATTGTGCTGCGGCGCTGGACGTCCGTCCGCCTGTCCGAACTTAAATGTTATGTTTCGACTCAGTAGTGTCTGCATTTTAAATTATGAGATATGTATAGTACACACCCGCTAGATCGATCATACAAACAATTGTAGAGTTGTAGAATTTAGTTTAACTTCATTATTAAACTATTGTCTATGTAGATGAAACAGGTTCAGACTTTTAAGAGTCTTCATTTATATTTTAGGATGAACGCATTACGGAATATACAATATTCTGGTAAATCGACTGTATTAAAGAAATTTATTAAAAAAAAAAAAATAACTGTTTCATGACCAATCCAACTTGATCTCCAGTCAATGACAGATTATTGCTTTTTTTCTTATATATGATATAAAATCAATAAATTCAAAAACATTAAATTAAATTGTCTATAAAAAAGAGATTTAGTTCAAAAACAACATATTACACATACGAACCGTCGCTTAGTATATATTTTCTTAAATCATATGAATCAGCATGTCCAAATAGTGTATTCGCTGAGGGTAATGAAAACTAACTTCAAATAGGTATTTCATTATGTTCATGATTTATTTTTTAAGCTGACATTCAAGAATACGCCCTTGTAATGTGTAAGTCAAATTATATCTGTATGTGATCACGCTATATTATTTTGTTTCCGAATTAAAGGCAATGAAAAACAACACATACTTGTAATAATAGGTTTAACGTGCTATACAAGTTCGAGTAACCCCGGTCATTCACCATGACTTCTTGTGGGCACCATAACGTTTTTGCTTGTTAACGTCTTATTGACAATGCTTCGATTCAGGCGGAAAATTGCCTAGTTTGCAAACATTAATGTTTATATTTCTCTGAGATAGGTTTTATATACACATTAAATAAAAGTTCTCGACCTTAAAGTTTCTCGATAAAATATAAAATGCTTACATTTAAATAACATTTGTTAAGTAAACATTTGTTTTTTCACCTTGCTTTAATTTGACTTGTTTTATGGCGCTAGTCGTTGATTTGATTCTTTTATGGACCTAACTTTTAAATTCGCAAATTCTGTACAAACGACCCGACCAGGCATGAGTTGAGTACAAATGACTTTTCTGTTTACATGTTTGATCTATTACAAGAGTCTACTAACCCTTTTAGTAGCAATTAATTCTTTATGGTTAAATCGTAGCAAAATGGATCGTTGAAGCCTTTTAGAAATATATGTAGAATGATTTTTTTTTTAATTCATCAATTAAAGTCTATGTGTGGTTTTGAATTGTTTTAACACCCGTTGGTGGTGATGATAATATTGTTTTTGAAAATAATGATAATTCCCGTCGCCATCAAGAATGGTATCACATATTCATCATCATCATCATAATCATAAGCATCAAAATATTTATCATTAAATTTTTAATTTACATTTATAATAATTAACATCATCATCATCATCATCGTCGTCGTCGTCGTCATTGTCGTCGTCGTCGTCGTCATTGTTGTCGTCGTCGTCATTGTTCATTACATTCAAAACGTGTATGTAATAATGCACTGTCTTATTACAGTGGTAGTAGTAGAAGTAGAAGTAGAAGTAGTAGTAGTAGTAGTAGTAGTAGTAGTAGTAGTAGTAGTAGTAGAAGTAGTAGTAGTAATAGAAGTAGAAGTAGCAAGAGTAGCAGTAGCAGTAGCAGTAGCAGTAGCAGCAGCAGCAGTAGCAATGAACTTATGAATGACTTATGAATGGTGTGTTGTTGTTAAGTTATATACTTTCTGCAAGTGAATATATTGAAACAAAAACAAAAACAAGAGTTGGGCTTTTGATTCAAATATAAGTCTGAGCGAAACACCTCAGTCAATATAATTCCATGTCTGAGAAGAACATTTATTAAATCAGTGAACTATCGATCAGGCCTTGTCCTCAATTGTAAAGCTTATCATGTATGCATTTGGTTTTATATTCCCATTGACGTATTCAAATTAAATATGAAGAAAATTACAATATTGAGCTAAACCAATTTTATGTGTAAACAATGATTCGTTTCATTGTCTCGTGAACAAATTCAAGAACACATTCGAATTTGTATTCTTAAATAAAATTAAAATAAAATGATGCATGCAAATCACACATTCCATGTTCTATTAAAAATAGTATAGCATGTTATTTTGTGATCAAACACATGTATAGCATTCTGTGTTCCTGGCGATGATATATTATGATGGGGTATGGTAAAGAAAATAACACAATAATAACGCTGCAAGTATATATATGCCCTAACACGTTTTTATAGCTTTATTATATATTAACCTGTATATACGACCTTAACAACACACGTGCTTTTTCAACCACTGAAATAAAAGTCGACGAACTTAAACTTAAACTTACTTCTTATATCACTCAGTTTATTTTTTCCGACTACTGTTTTCCACACCAACCTGATTATTGTATTATTTTAAATGATGTCGTCCCGATTGTTCCACATTCGGAAATCCGATACACCGTTTATGTAGGTGTGAAGACGGGTTAGAAAGTTATAGGTCGGTTCACGAATCACATTCCACACGTATTGGGGTATTAATGAAAGTATACAGAATCTTAAATCATAGGGGAGGTTTAAAGAACGGAAAAGATGCAGGGAACAAATAACACGAACGATTGCTGTATGTAATCAAAATATTAAGAATAAATAAGATTTTTAATCATAGTTATTTTTAAATGTGTCGTTTCGAGTTCACGTTAAAAGAAGACGAGATAGTGGACGTGTGCTGTGCGTGAATGTCCGCCACGGGCAACTACGAGAGAAGAAATCCTCGTCAGAAAAAAACGGACACGCATACGCATGAAGGAAATCAATTTGAAGAAGCCTCAGACATTGTGACGCAGAAACTAAGCCAGTTCCAACAATCTACAAGGAAGAGATAACTGCCCTTCGAACCCGTGATTGGAATTAAGACAACGCTTCGCTAGTTGTGAGTTTAACGACATACGAAGGCTTTAATACACAGTTATGCCGCCAAAGAAGTACAACCAGACCTCAACTCCCGAAAAACAAACACGATATCCGCTTTGATGGAGAATTGACAAAGACGGGTCATCGATTCCTTCTCAAAGACGAGAAATTTCTTCCTCGCCACAGACTCGAATATAAAGAACATGTGTGCGGTGACGGAACATTCTACACCTGCCGTGACCAATTCTACCAGATCTACACCTCTCATACTTTAGTCGACGGCCTCACGTACCCAGTTATGTTCGCCTTACTACCAGGAAAATTGGAGGCAGTATACAGACGGTTAGTCGAAGCTCTGGTGAGAACGTGTGCGCATCTAGACCTTATTCTTCAACCAGACGTCATATTCATGGACCACGAGATGGCGCCAAGAATAGCTGCCAGATGCGTTTTCCCAACAGATTTAACGTGTATTTGGAGAAAAGTTCAGTTGTGTGTATCTACCGAGGCATAAAGAACTGACGAGAATGTACACCGCCTGGTACGGAGAGCAGCCGTTCTTCCACTTGTGCCTCTCGAGGCTATAGAAGGCTATAGAATATGTGTGGGTCAATGCCCTCACAGACGTAGGCAATCTGGACCTTTCCAAAGCAGTAGAGAGCTATGTTACCGAACATTGGGTCGAAGGCGAGAAGACTGTATGGAACCATTTCAGCACACACGGTCCTAGAACAACGAGAAACCTAGAGGGATGGCATAGTATGCTGAAGAAAGTGATTCATCACCCGCACCAAAATATATAAAGTATTATCATAACACTACCAGAACTAGAATCCTTGAACTATATAAGACATCTGCGATACTCTAATGGTACACCGACCCATCAAGAAGAGAACGTACAGACACATCGACCAGCAACTATATGCCATGAAGGGGTGCCGACTTCATCAGACCATGACTGTTGTGAAGTATGCCGAGGCGAGCTCATATGTTGTTAATCTTTGAACATTTTGTTATAAATAGCAAAATGAGAAATCTCTGCTAACGCACTTCATCCTTTTGTCACATGCATTTCAAATGCTGTCATTTCAAGATATAAACAAATTGCATGAGATTATCCGACTTTTTAACAACATCATATTCAACTTTCTATGGGTATTAAATCTATTGGTTGTGAAATATAATATGTTCATAAAGTGTGTCAATATTTCATCAATTTGGAGAGAATCAAAATACAATTCGTATCGAGAAGCACTTTTTGTGTGTATGTTATGTTAAAAAGTACACGGAAACAAAATAGAGAAAAAATCCGCAGTTAACCCCTTTTTCGAACGAAACCGACTATACGATGTAGTGTAACAAGTTAACAACAAGTTGATTCTAAGTGCAGTTGGATTTTAGCCCCAGACATTCATCCTCACTGTATTTTCGACATCGATTTTTAATCCTCAAAATCAAAATGTGGGACAATTGTTTAATGACGTCATGAATAATTTATCAATATCGATTGTAGGATCTAAAATCATGTAACCAAATTAAAGCATTTTGAATGTCAGCCACGAATTTAAATAAGTTGTAAACACATCCTTAACATTACGGCAGCTTTATCTGACTCTGCGTCTGACCTGCAACATTCACGCCATTTATCCTAGAACATACACATACCGCTGCAGCGTAACTATCAATGTATTTTATGTCAATAGCACAACAGAAGGTGTTTTCGTTTTAGATGCTGTGTTTTAAAAGCCTTTTTTAGTAAAACTCAAGAAGGACTAAATATAAAGAAACATAAAGAAACATTCGATCACAAAGCTTTTCGAAACGTGAGGACTTTTAGAAGTGTGTTGCATTGTGGAATATGAAACAGGTTATTGAACATTGTGCCTGTGTTCAAAGCACAAATATACCCTATTATATCAGTATATGTTAACACAAACTAGCACGAACATGCATCGTTTATTCGCTAATTAGTATGATGGCTTTTTCACATTTGACAGCTAAGATAATGTATCACTTTTTTGCCTGGTCAGATTATCCAATCAAATGTCGTTTAATGGTGGGACTAATTATGTATCGCTTTCTCGGCCGAGGCTAATGACTTATACAGATGTGGAACTGGGATGGACGCCTTTCTATTTTAAGACGAGACAACTGCTGTTTTAAAGAACATGCATTGAATAGTCATACTATACAATATGTGATTTTGAAGTTACCAAGCATGATATTGATGAGAAACATATACAGCATGCATTTGAAATGATAGAACTATTTCAAATGATATATTCATTATGTTACTTGAAATATAAAATCGTGAAACTTTTGCATCTAGAACGTGTATAATAATAAATATGAACACGTATAGTTAGTGTCAATCATTTTAATTATAGCAGGATTAAAATATAATAAAGATTGGGTGACTGAGTACCTTAAACAGAATATTCGCGTAATCATAGGCAAATATTTAAATGGAACAAACGAATAAACAGACGACGATTATTTAGTATAAAGTTTGTAATACTATACACATGTTGACAATTTTGTATTGTTAATAGTTTGGTTTACCCAAGCATAATTAAGGTATTAGCATTCTAATGAACTTCGTTCAATATCGCCTTATTCCATACATATCCGTCACTCCGAACGTTTTCTGAGTAAACTACGAATATTTCCCGTAGTCTCGAAGTAACACACCGTATTCACAATACACGGATCGCATGTCAACATACCAGGATCTAGTAGTAACACACCGTACGCACAATACAGGAAACGCATGCCAATATCCCGTAGTCTAGTAGTAACGCACCGTATTCACAATACAGGGGCCGCATGCAAATATCCCGTGGTCTAGTAGTAACACAGCGTATTCGCATTTCTTTAAGTACTTTTATGAAGATTCGAACGTATCATTGCATAAAAACGTCAATCTTAATATGTGTTCGCGCTTTTCTATAAAAACGCGTTTTATTTGTGTTTTGATCACATTTTCATTGATAAGTAAATCTTTTTCTGGAAAAAATGTTACACGTGTTGGTATTTTTTTAATTGGATCATATACGCACATTGGCGACGAATATGGCCGATCCCTACGTGTATTTATTGCGCAATTTACTATGCAAACGGTAAAAAAAAATATACACATGTGCACACGCTCACAATAACGCCATTTTGAAAGAGGAAGATGTTGGCTACGTAAGCGGAATCGTTAAATGGTAGTAAGGCATATTGCCTAACCAGTGTGACAATCGTCACCCAGAATGTATCCACCATCACTTCATTGAAATCCTATGCATGGGTTCATGTGTCAACACTTGCAACAGTGTGTAAGTAACCTAAGGACTACAACGCCAGATAACAAAAAAGTAACATCCGGCATTGGTAAACTACTAACTTTAAAGTAACATTAATACTAAAAAATCAACGGAAATTTCGTAAAGTATTTCGTAAAATAAAGTTACCCAATAAAAAGTCAATGTTCCTTATAGCAAAATCCAAATTTTTAAGACGAGATGTTTTCTGGTAACATGGAAGTTTGTAGATAAAAAATGCTTGTTTTTAATTTTTCGTGTCACAATTAATTCCATTTTACTGTCCCGCACTGATATCTATTCATACGACATACGAACACTAAAATGGAACCATGTTAGTATTCGTGTGTCGTATGAATAGATATAGTCGCGGGAAATTAAAAACGATTTTTTTATGACACAAAAAAAATAAAAACGAGCATTTTAAATTAATGATTTCATAGCGGGAGAAAAATGACATGTTGTGTTAAATGTATATCAATGGCAACAATGACGAACATATCGCTAAGGCATGATAGCAATGAATATATTATGAATACATTTATATACAACGAATGAAAAAAAGTTCAAGTTTCAGCAGTGACATTATGTGGATAAATAAATTCACAGAGTCAGTAGGATTAACGCTATCAATACCTTAACAGTTATTTATTGTCAATAAATTAGAATAATGCCAATCACTAAAATACAAGAAACAGTTAAACTAAACTAAACTTATTAATACATCTATAGAAACTATACAGCACAAATAAAAATGAATTCAATGGCAATAAAGAGGTTTCTTTACTTCTATTCCTTAGAGATTGCTAGTAACTAAGAGTAAACTATTAACTGATAACAGTGAACGTGAACAGAATAAAAGTGAGTGCTCCCGCAAATAAGGTTAGTTAAGAACAGTGTTAAAGGCGTCTAATCTCCTCGAATCCTAGAAGCTAGAAAGAGATAAATTCCCGGATTTATGTGCTGCAATATTACCCACCCGTAATAATCGCTCACGGTTACATTCTACCAAACCCATAAATCACAACACTCCTCCCCACTTGAACTGAAAAGGTTCCAGCCAGAGGTGGGGTAGAGTGACTCATATCCTTTTCATAGTTTGTTGAGCAACAAAGCCCTAACAATAGTCATGAATCTTTCTGGGAAATCTATGTTTCATTAGTGAACAAAGAAGTCCAACTAATTCGTCTCTGGAGCAACTTTTAGTTGAACAAAGAAGCCCAACAAATTCTTGCTCCCTTCAATGCACCAATGCTATAAGTTGGACAATGTAGCCCAAACTGCATCAGCTGATAATCTTCCTCTCCTTGAGCAAGGAAGCCCTAAAACAGAGAAAATTAACAGCATTAGATATACTTCCTGCACACAGTGAATCTGTACTGGTCTATGTCCAGCGCGTCAGTCGGTGAAACATTCACACAAAAACCATGTACCAGGTGACCCGATGAAGGAATGACATGATGGAGTTCAATAATCGTCGCTTTAAGGCTCCCCGGAATAACCAATTCCTAATCACCTGAGCCCTCCTTCGACTTGAACACCACTCCATCAACCAGTTTAAAGCATTCTTTGTTGATCCAGAAAACTTCACCTCTGGACTTGCAATCAACAACTGCCCTCCATCCGGCTCCGAACCGTCCTTTAGCCAATCCCGAAGGAACTTAAGACCATCATCTTCCTCATTAGCCTTTTCCACCTCTTCATATGAGAAACCCCAGCACTGCGACTTGCCGCTGTCTGTTACATCTGACACAAACACAGTACAGGCAACAGCGTCTTCACAAACAAGTTAACCATTAAACAAGCGTGATTTTTTAAATGAACCCTCCACTTTGACGGTTAACACTCTGCTTTGATCAAGTTGTCCGGGACAAGTAAGCCCACTTTTCTAACTGGCATCACCATGATCTAGAGTATGGCAGACCGAACAAGCAAGCCCTTTTGTCTGACCATAACACGCTGATGGTCCCGTTGCCTGTTTCCCTTCAGGATCCCAGACAAAGTTGGCATCCATGGATAATGGACATCTACTGCCATCAGGGAGTAAAGGAAACCCACCTGATGCATCCTTGGACTCGGGGAGTAAAGGAAACCCTCCCGAGGCACGGTCCAACTCAGGGAGTAAGGTAAACCCACTGAGTGCAGCCTTTCACCACTTTTCACATTCCTGGACAGCGTATCCCAACAATCCTCCACTATAGGCAATGGAAAGGTATCCTTCACAGTCCCATTATTCAATGCACGACAGTCAATACACCAGCGGACTGTTCCATCACACTTTCGTATCAGAACTGGTGGTGACATCCATCCACTTGATGACTCTTTTTGAACACCAGCATTTTGCATTCTTTCCATGTGTGCTTCTTCTTCCCCAGCAAAGCAAGCAGGATTCCTTCGAATCCCTGGCTTCACTGGTTTGGCACTTCCTGTGTAAATTGAATGATCTTCATCCATACCAATAATTGACTTTAAGTCCACTTCCGTTAAATGAATAGGTATCTCCACCTTTTCGCTGTCACCCTGGTTATGACGCAATTTACCTTCACTGATTGTAGAACATATTACATCAGAAGCCTGTTCACAGCTATAATCATCCCTAGAAGTTCTGCGCATTCAAACGCATTCCCTGAAGGAACAGTGTCGTTTGAAGCCATGTCATATTTCTTTGAAAGCTTCTGTTTGACATCTGGAACTGGACTAGAAATCTCAGGAACTAAATGCACTTGAGGAGAGCAATAAGCCACTTCTTCGAGAGATTCTTCCTTATTATTGTTTACCAGAACGTCACTAGAAATCTCAGGAACCGAATGCACTTCAGGAGTACTATAAGCCACTTGTTCAAGACAATCTTCCTTATTACTGAACATCGACACTTGAGAATAGACACCCACATCCGGAACTGGATTAGAGACATCGGGAACCGAATGCGCTTGAAGAGGACTATAAGCACCTGCTTCAATACATTCTTTCTTATTCTTGCCCATCGACACTGGAGAAGAGACACCCACATCAGGAACTGGATATGAGACCTCAAGAACCGAATGCATTTGAGGAGGACTATAAGCCCCTGCTTCAATACATTCTTCCTTATTCTTGCACATCGATCATGGAGAAGAGACACCAATATCCACTGTGCATTCCTGTGTACTCTTATCAGCACAAAAAACCTACAAAAATAGTGTACGCTGGATTGTTGGCCATTTACTTTCTTGGGCGGACTGGTTCGGCCACTGGCATCTGCCCTTTTTGAGTTTATAGGACTCTGGCCATATCCTGACTCTCGCCCCTTCTTTATCTTATCATCTTGTTGCTTTTGACAATCTTTCCGAAAATGGCCTACCTCACCGCATTTGTAACATTCTATGTCTGACCCAAGTTGACGTGTGCGAACATGTCTGCACCGTAGATGTTAGGCGTTCGACAATCCTTTCCAGACGTAATACCCTGTCATCTTCCCCTGACACTGAATTCACTGCATACGACTTGGACGTTATGGTATCCACCGCTTGTGTAACATATTGATGATGTTTTACAAGGTCAATTGCCTCCTGTATCGAACGAGGACGCCCAAAACAAGCATGCTTCCCTGCCTCCTTGTCCACACAGCCCTGGCAAAACTTTGAAATCGCCTCCTTCATGCTATGCTTTTCTGGCAGGTTTCTGAAAGCTGGTATTGCCAAGGTCAGCACTCTGTCCGCCCAATCCTCCAGGCACTCTTCGGCATTCTGTGTGGCCTGCTGGAACTTGACTCTACTGGTTTCAGGCAGCTCTTTGGCACCAAAACGATCCTCCATTTTTCTCATGATTTCGGGAAAAGAAAACATATCACCCATATGTGTCGTGATGGTGAAGAAATCAAGGGCCTTTCCTTCTAGACACCAATTGAGGTAGTCTCTGCACTCACTATCAGTCCATGAGTTGACACTCTGTAGCTGTTACACTTCTGTTTGAAAGAGAGCCAATAAGACTTCCCGTCATACCTTAAGTTCTTGGGGAGCTTATCTGGAGTTCCCCTCTTCTCTTCTCTTCTCCTCAGTGTCCGATACTTTCCACTATGATGATCATGGCGCCGTCTGTAGTGATCCCTGTCACTCTCTCTGTTCCGCGACCCATGTCGACGTCTTCCACCGGATAACCTCCTCCGGTAGTCTTCTGGCGAGCGATCGTGCGAACTACTCCGCTTCCTGTCATGGTATTCATATTTACCATCGCGACTTCTAGATGGAGACCGGTAAGACCCACAACACACTGTTGCGCTCCAATGAAATGAACGTCACTGTCCTTTTTCCGTCCGTCAATGACAAGTGCAGATGCCGTCCGACGAACAAATCCAATATTAAACTAAAAAAAATAAAATAAATGAGGAATAACATTAACCGCACCCGGAAAATTAAGGATTTGACTTTGCTATGAAAAATACCCCAAATTTACTATATGCTAACCCACTGTAAATATTCGCATAATAACACTCTTTCTCCCCAATCAATGTGTTTAGGTCTTGACACGCCCCAAAATTAGAAATCACCGGACCTGTAACCTGTGCAAATTCCGCACCCTTACCCGTCAGTAACCCGTGACCCCAATTTTATCCTACCCAAGAGCCTCAAACCCCCACAGAATGGTTCAATCTATACTTTACAGTGAAACTCAAACAAACTTTGCAAATCTTTCGGTTGAGATGTTGCTGTCTTCAATCTCTACCAGATTCTGCCTGCGTACACTGGATGTCGTCAAGTTATTGGACAAGGAAGCCCACAATAACAAGAACACAGTTGTCGAGCAAAGAAGCCCTGAACACGGTCACAGATGTCGAGCAAAGAAGCCCTGAACACCAGCACTTTCACAGATTGCAAAGTTCGTTTACCGGCTGAATACACCAGCCATGTGTCCCGGGATTCGACGAAAAAACGTCTTAAACTTTTTTTAAATTAACACATATTTCTTTTTTTAATTTGTTGTTGTTGTTTTTTCTCGTCGCCAATAAAGAGGGTTCTTTACTTCTATTCCTTAGAGATTGCTAGTAACTAAGTGTAAACTATAAACTGATAACAATGAACGTGAACAGAATAAAGGTGAGTACTCCCGCAAATAAGGTTAGTTAAGAACAGGGTTAACAGACGTCTTATCTCCTCGAATCCCAGCTAGAAAGAGACAGATTCCCGGATTTATGTGCTGCAATATTACCCACCCGTAATAATCGCTCACGGTTACATTCTACCAAACCCATCAATCACAACAGCGACATTACTGTAACTTTGTTAATTTCTTTTGAAATTTAACATTGATGATATCAGGAGCCGAAAAGAGAGTAAATAACACGCGACGTGTCCCAATCCAAAGGGCCCCGATCCCATTCACATAACAATATATACACCAATTTATTATCCACGACTGTAACAATGCAGTAATCACATATAAACAGAAGCACTGATACAATCATACATACGCTTACAAAGAAAACATAAATAAAGGTATACCTAGATTTACTGCAAACACAACAATTAGGTTTAACTTGAATAACAATATTTTCACATTCCAACATCAACAAAATAATATGTATCTACTTATATCCAGCTAAAATACAAACACGTATTTTATTGAGAACGATATATCCTTTGTTAATAATATTCTTCATACAACTTCGCGTGTTTAGTAAAAACAAAGCACAAGCAATAATATATTCACCTGAACATTTACATAACCAATTCGCAAATAAGAACTATACTATATATGCTATCAATGGATTGAACAATACCGTTTTATAAGTAATTTTAGGTGCAGAACAATACATTAATTGAGAATAGTTCATCGATAACGGCACTAATAATGTGTTCAATACATGTCCGACAGTTCTGTCCACCACCATACAGTTTATTGTCAACGAGACAATCAAGAATGCTATCAATAAATCTAGATATTAAAAGTTTCTGAATAATCAATTTTAGCAAATAGTTTTGTCCTGATAAAGATTTCAGCCTATTTCACATAGACAAACGTATAACAATTTGCTCAACATGAGCATAAAATACAAATATGCTAAATGTCATAAAATTACGGGATATTTGTAGTTGTCAAATAAATCATCAATATCATTTTGATTAATTTATATGATGTAAATCAATAAACGGACAGTAAATGCTATTTTTACGGGAATGTATATCAAATAAAAACACTAAATTAACACACATTTCATTAACATAGAATAACTATACATAAGGGATTATTCCTGCATTGCCCAAAAGCCTTTATCGGACACCCGAAGTTACATAAATGTCAAAGCAATAAATTGTTAAAGTAGAACAACATGTACATTTTTATGTTTGCGTGTTTAATAATCCAGATTTCGATGAAATGCGGGGTCTCTTTCAATGCCAATCATAATCGATTACATAACAAGGATTAAAATAAAGAGACTGGATAACATAAACGATAATAAACGGAGAGTTTATTATTCATAACATTATTTCATTAGTGCTTGTTGTATCAATCTATTTTATATGAAATTGCTACAATTACACACTTATCTGTATCAAGTATTGAGTCAATTGATTTAGGGCGCAGAAGTAAACATTTAACCTTATTAATTTGAGAACTTACTTCGGTTTATAAAACAACTTGGCACTTAAGTTGTTATTTACTGTCTTGTACAATCTGAAAAATTGTGAAACTTAAGACAGTTATTTTGGAATCTGAACGGAGATAGAAAAATCAAAGACATGTCATGTAAAAAAACAGACTTGTCGGAGTTTGCCATGTAGAATTATACAATTTGACGTAAGAATATGTCTATAAGTGGTAATTTCATTTTATATATCATTTTCAAGATATATATTTAATTTTGTTCCGATTATCGATATGAATCATGACAGACAGACAGACATACTTTTTATTCAAGACTTGCACATAGTACATCGTCTTAACACATATATTTANAAAAAAAAAAAAAAAAAAAATAAAAAAATCAACCGTTAGGAAAAAGGTGTTAAGTTAATATAAATGATCATACCATTGCTATAGTGGAGATGGGCAAATATTGAATATGATTTGAATTTTCAAAACATATGTATGCAGACGAGATTAACAATGTTTTAAACAAATACAATTATTTGCTCTTAGTTTATTTTAACACATGCTTTTAGTATTAGTGATATGTTTTAACACGTAACTGACTTAAATTAAACCAACGTTACACCATTATAGTCTTAAATGTATTTTTGTAATATCATAGGGATGGGCCAACTTCCGCTTAGAGAAACACTTTCTTCTTAATGGTTGGTTTTCATAAGAAACACACTGCACACGACAGGTAATCTTACCAGATCCGGACGGCTCGACTCACTGCCTTGTTTATTAAACCCTTCGGATCCGACCCGTCTGGCGCCACCTTCAGCCATCTATACAGTGTTGCAGTATGATCTCAGGCGCCTGAAAACAGATTAGTTATAAACGTAATAGTGTTGACAAGACTGCAACAGTTCATTTTCATGAAAATTGATAGTAAACTTATAATATGATACAAACATGTAAACATTACAATTTTTGCAGGACTGCTAAAGAAAGAAGTGGATTAAATTTATCAACGTTTTGTTGTGGCTGCTATTAGCCCTTCTTATAAGCATCACGACTAGGACCGCCATATGTAAGTGTAGTATTGACCGCAACAGAAAGAAGGCACACAGAAAACTATAGAGTAAAGAGTGCTTGTCGACTCAAATAAAGTTTAAACAATAAACATGGCAACGCATCGGAACCTGTTTTTTCAACGTTTACGATATGCATCTAATAATTGTACAATTCCATGCAAGGTCTGCGTTAACGCTACCTAAACAAAACATTTTAGCGCAACATCTCAATTCAAACTCAAATTATAAAACGGAAAACATTTTTCATTTTTTTTTTTATTAACAGTTACATCGACCTCGTTCGAAGTGGTCCCAAATGCAAGTTCAAGCTAGGTCTGCATGTAAATACCAACACTTGTCGAAAATACAAGCTAAAATTAAACTCACGCTATTGAAAAGAAAAACTATTTGGATTTTTAAACAGTGACTTTGATCTTGACCCAATTATTCCCAAATTGAATCACAAGTAAGGCATACACG
The DNA here is from genome assembly GCA_007657795.1 of Dreissena rostriformis. Lineage (NCBI taxonomy): Eukaryota > Metazoa > Mollusca > Bivalvia > Myida > Dreissenidae > Dreissena > Dreissena rostriformis. The sequence goes on along the minus strand of VMBQ01001162.1, from coordinate 13,271 downwards.
TAAGATACATAAACACATAATTTCAGCACAATATCTCCATCCAAACGCAAGTTGTTCTTCAGGAACCAATTATTTTTATTTGTAGTAACAGTGTCTCGTCTTGAATGAACCCCCATGATAGGTATGAAAAAAAAAAGAAACTTACACACAACATTTCAGCGCAAGAATCTATTCAAACGCAAGTGATTTATTGGAAACCATTTTTCTATTTTTAGTAACTTTTTAGTAACTGTGACCTTGATCGTAACATGATTAGCCCAAAATGCATTTACAATCTAGGTATGCGTGTAATCTACCTACACATAAAATGCAATTAAATACTACCTTCCAAACCCATGCTTTTATATATATATATACATTTATATTAATATATTATCTATATATGTAAAAGAAATGATAATACCATATGTAGTCGAAGACTGTCGCACGTTTGCACTTTTTTCTACAATTTTTGTTTTTTAATTTCAGCAATATATTTGAGATTTAAAAACTTTTAATAATATACTTTGCCAAACTTATTAAATGTACTTCTAGCTATGTTCTCATTTTAAAACACGATTTAACACGCACATGTTGCTGGAAAGAAATTTAAAAATATCCGCTGATTTAAACAGTTTTGAGAATTAGTTCACACAGCTTGAATAAGGTTTGGTGTTATTATTATACATGTAGGTTACACAATCAGAAACCAAAGTAAAACATAATACTAAAGAACAACATGATTAACCCCTCCAATCCCGACATTCCTCTACATCCGAAATAGTATGACCGTAATTATTTCCTATTATTACCTAATAACTTCCAGTACACTAGGTGGGTTTATACTAAAAATTACCAAATTGTAAATCTGCCTGTCCGTCCCCTCGTTTGTCTCGATGTATTTCTGTTCCGAATGTTAAACGAGATTTCGTGACCGAACACAAATTAAGTTGTGTCATACTGTCAAAGTATAAAAACCGAATGTCAACGCTCACCATATTTGACAAAGCGGTTGGTAGTGGTATTAAATTAAATTTAATTCAATGATCATCAATAATTGGAAACACCTCTGATATTAAAGAAGCGACCGTTGTAAATGTCAGACTTGCAGAGGTTTTCATTAGGAAGACACAATAAACAAAATGTTCCCTAAGGTTTCACTCGCCTGAAATTATCTTTAAGTAAAAGAGACGTACCCAATGTAGCCCCTCGATTATGATATCCTATTGTAAAATAAGGTATATCTATTTAACTGAAATTATAATGCAACTTATGTTTATTATTTGCTTACATAATTTGATTTAAATATATATGTCTGGTATAAAAAAGGCGAATAGCTTGCGATCAACATGCCGTCACGTTGACAACCCAACTGCCATACCGAAATGTCATATTAGCCTTTTATCACTCAGATACTCGTGTTGACCTGTTTGTAGTCCCTTAAAAAACTAATTAAATTAAACACCTTTCTTAATAGATTCAAGTTTTAAAGGCTTCGTTTTCGACTCGAAGATACTGATGAGCATCAATCAGCTTAAAGCCTGAATAGACTGCGAGTTATTCGCAGGCTGTTCTGGTTTTATGCTGGTTGCATATAGCCATTTTCACTTTGCTTCTGAGTGGAAAAGGCTTACACAGCAATAAAACATATATCAAAGAATATTCTTTTCTCAACTTATGTAGCTTACCGTAAGGTATGTGGGCAATTAGACGGTAATTTAAATTTACAGTTAATGGCGAATAACAGATAACATATAACACTTTAATAAATAACTTTTAAATTAGACAAACAGAATCACAAAAGTTGTTCTTATTTAATTTGATAATTTACTTAAATAATTCAGATAATAGAACTCCTTTTGTCATAACAGGAAATAAATATTATCATCATCTTTTGTTTAAAGCACGATGTCATTTACCAAACAATATGACACACCGCAAATATGCATCTCATATCTAAAGAAAATAACTGATATTAAGCGGTATACGATTTGTTTAGATAACTTTCGTACCATTAAACCATTTCTCCACATCAGCTGGTCGCGCGTCAAGGTGACAATTATTATGACTACGTGTTTATAAAAATTTGTAAGACACTATTCACTGATATGATTTCATCTTAAGACAATATGCGTTTACACAAAATTACTATTTTTAATCCCGACAGCTTGCTTGATTTCACGGAGCAATCTTATTCTCCATACGTCAATCTACATGTCATATTAATTCGAGTATTTCATGCCCAGACCATTCAAAACCACAAATTGTTTCCCTGTTCAGTGCAGTTGCTTTTTTCACCAATGGAAGTCTGGACCAATCGTTGTCCCACTCTGTTTTTGGTTGATATCAATGTCACACGAGTTTTGACTGAGCATAACGACGACATTTCCCCATAATAAACGCATTAAAACGGTACATTTTTTTCTCTCTTCATACTTGCATGAATTTTGTTACTTTGATTTATTTACCAATCGTTATGAAATGTGTGATATAAATTTCCAACATTGTTTAAGGAACACGCGTCCAGTGGGATTTGACTAGCGCCTAAAAAAGCACGCACTTCAAATAACAATTTTACTACATTATGGTGCATTTATTAATGCATGTACTGCGTTCGCGTATATCGGTACTTCATGTACATGATTTTAATAATGAATTTACAACTTCTACTTATTTTCACGCGACCGTAATTATGTGTCCTCATGAGTAAATAGCAATAAATACTTCTTAAAAGAAAAATTGTTTGTATTAATATTTTACTGCATTATCCTTTAATGTCCCTTCAACTAAATGAATACTGGTTCGTTTTTTTGTAAAAGGAAATCTGGATAACAATCATTTCTACTTTGTCAGATACATATTACGAGTATCACACAAGACCAATTTCGATTAATGTTTTATTTAACAGAAAGGTATTAACCATTAACACGAACTGTGCATGCGTCAGGCTATCAATAAAAGCTTCTTTGTAAATAGTCGTAACAAACATCCGTGCTCTTAGCTCTAAAAGTGTTTTCCTTATACAGTGTTATCACAATTAGGGCCAAAGCTTTTATTATGACATGTAAACGGTGAAATATGTTTTATTTAAATTCTAGACGATTTATATTATATTCCAGCTAGATCGTGTCTCATAAAACCTACACATTACCAAAACCGTGAATATTTTAAACAAATAAACGCAGACATCCACATAAAAAGGTTTCTCCTAAAAGAAAATTCAAACAACAAATATCAATTATGCAAATTGTTACTCGTTAAATTCGGTTCAAACAGCACTGGATTCAATCACGATGCCCTATTTGAATGTGTGATTTGAATATTATTGAAAACGCTATATATAGCATAGTTTGTACCCGAAATGTGATACTTAATCTTTTTATACATAATCATAAAATAAAACGAATGCTGCAGTACTGTCGTAACATGCATGTATGTTGACGTTGATTGGATACCAACACATCGATATAGTTTAATGTTAATATAGCTTAGAGTTATGGTATTTACATAACAATTATATGCTTTAATTGTGACGACATATTGCACGCGTGTTATTTATTGTGGTGCTTATTAAAAAAAAATCCATATGTGATGTGTCAATTTTTGTTACCTTTGTTTAGTTGGAAACGGTTTTAATATATGACGATACATATAAAAATGCTAGAAACATACTCTGTTGCAAGTCAAACGTACAGATTAAAAACAATCAAACCTAAAGAGATAATAAAATGTTGTTGTGTTTTAGTTTGCAATGTATACATAGTCTGTACTAGTTTGTTTACTAGCAGTTTACACCTGACAGGTATCCAATTTAAAGTGGACAAAATATATTATTGTTTAATCGACAAAGCACTTAATACATCGATGAAATTCGATATGGTCACGTGAATAAAACATTTCAAGATTTCAATATATAAATATACAAAATACTATCAAATATTCTATTAATTACATATAAAAGACGTAAACAATGCGCTAATATTTATCGACGCAGTGGTACACAGTTAAGTAGACAATACACATACAACACTAACGTGATTGGTTTTACAGTTCTCATGTATGATTCGAATACGTCGGGGAATACTTCAAAAGTTTAGTTGAAACCTATTTATTTTGGCTCGATTGCATCGAAAGCATAATGCTTATATGAAACGCTTTCGAGTCCGTTTCCTGGGAATATAACCAGTACTTGGTGTTTTTGGGGGAGATCTAAAGAACGCTTCCACTGTAGGGATCGAACCCGTTACCTCTCGATCGCTGGCCGGACACCATATCTACCACACCATGGCGATCTTCAAAAGTTTGTGAATATGTGCGTAGTGAAACGCGTTATTGCAGCTCAGTACCGTACTTCAATATTTATTCTGGTTTAACGTACTGCTTGTCGCACGCATTGTCTTGTTTAAAGCCTCTATAACGCTAAAAATCAACGACAATTTCTTAAAAACTTTCAAAAAACTAAGTAAACACATAAACAATCAGTGTTGCTTATAGCAATTGCCAAAATTGCATGATGTGCTCTGATTACATAGATTTAACAACATATAAAATGCTCTTTTCTATTTTTGTGATGCACAATATATTCCATTTTAATTTCCCGCATCAATATATATTCATACGACACACGAACAATAAATTGGTACACGAGCATGTGTTTAATACATTGTTCCACAAAACATAAAAAGAGCATTTTGTATCATGTTAAATCTATGTTACCAGATCACATATAGCGTTTAAATTTTGGCTATTGCTATAAGGAACACTGATTGTTTATGTGTTAACTTTATTTTTCTAAATACTTTACGAAATGTTTGTTGATTTTGAGCTTTATATGCGCTTTAATGTTTCTATCATTCTTTTTTATAGTTACTAGAGTAATCAATTTACACACTGGCAATCTTCATACAAACGTTAATTAAACGATGTTAACACATTACTTAAGTCCTATTTATTGAAGAACACTTCATTAACATGTTTGTAGATATACGTTGATGTGCACTCAAAAGCATTTGGTAAAAACATTCCTGCAAATGACAAAGTCCTAGTAAAATTTGTTATACTTTATATTTCGAATCTCCGTCGTAAAATTGAATAAAAGATTTTAATAATTTACAATTACAAATACTGATATTATCTACAAGTAATATCAATTCGCTGCAATCAATCGAATAAGTCTCAGACCTAAACCTGTTTGAATGTGAAACTGTCATATAATCAATTATACATAGTTACAATAGGTCTAATTCGATTCGCATAATTCAATAAGTAATAACAATCAGCTTTTCGGGAATATTCATTGTTAATTAATCCATGTTGCTGTGTGTCACGAAACTAGAAATATGTATGATACTGCACGTATATGTGCGTCGTTCTAGTATCGCATTTGTATGTATATACCAGTCTATAAGGTGTGAATACCTAAACAATAAATTGTTGTTTTAATGGCAATTAACCATTTTAAATAGTGTTACATATTCCAATTTCCATAATCTATTTATAGCAACAAAAAATGTTTAATTCAAACAAGTTTTTATATACACGCATTTCCAACGAAATATTGCATGTGTACATAAATAAGCACCAAATCGTGATCCTAACAGTTTGGATCACACCAACTGCCAATTAGTAGAGAAAAGCGATTAATAAAATAAATAAAGATTGTTTATACTTTTACCATACGGAAGAACACAATCATTGCAAAATATGTTGTTTGATAGATTCTCTTCTTCAAAATACAGATCGTGATCCTAAAAGTTTGGATCACCCCAACAGCCAATTTGTACAAAAATATCGATTTAGAAAATTAATAAAGATGGTTTATACTTTTACTACCCGTAAAAACACAATCAATGCAAAACATGTTGTTTGATAGATTCTCTTCTTCAAAATACAGATTAAAAGCAATGACAATGGCATATTTTAATTTATATTTATAATTATTTTGATGTTAATATTTCTTTCCTTTTCTCACAACCAGAAATACAAGTTCTAGTTTGTAATTACTTATTGCATATGCAAAGTTGGGGGTTATATGTTGCGGCTTATAAAATATTTTTATGTTTTATGTGAACACATTCAGATGAACTTGATTTAATTGCTTATACACATATTTCTAACAAATGTGACCATATTCGCATGTGGTAATTCAGAAGTCATCACCAGATTTAATGGTGATTTCGCCGTATTGGTTTTACAATCTAAGTCCGTTGCTATTGTAAAACAATTGCGCCGTCAAGTTTATATATTCTTCATATGACATCTATACTATATATTTTGTTCGACAAATATAATATTAACAAGTTCTAACATAAATGTTTTATATGATTGCAATTGGTATATAAGTACTTATTGCTGAGTATTACATGACGCTAATTGTGTACACACCTTTTACAAACTATATTTTTTGAGTGTCGAACTAAGTATCAATATATTTCATAATCATTGAAAAACAATATTGCTTAAATAATGGCTACACACCAATTTTATATATTTTCTATATAAACCGTTTGCTAGAATTAAAAGTCGGCAATTGCGATCGAGAATCTGAGTTGATGATAACTCAATAATCTGTCCATCACTACTCAAAATGCGTTTATTCAGATCGGTTTAATTTACTTTTGTTCCCATTGCGGGTGACCCAGTCACGTAGTGTCAGGGAAAGACAATCCAGACTAAAGTTAAACCCTCACAGATTTGGAAGGATTTCTATTTGTAACTTTTGTAACTTTTGTATTATGAATTTCAAAAGAGTTTTATTTTCTACAAAACTGAACGTGTATATATGGTATTTTTGAATAATATAAAATAGCCATCATATGTAAATGGACTAAACTCAGGTGGTGTTTAATTGCGGGATCTTTGGTGGTGTTTAATGGCTTTAGGGATATGTAAGATCTGCTCTCATAACCTGTCATATCTCTGGATGGAGATTTCAAAATCATAAACAGGAGCTTAATTGCAGAAAATTTTAAGGACACAAATTTGAAATAGTAAAACCGACCATAAGGGAAAAACGGTTATTCCTCACTGTGTTGCCTATCGCCATAACATTAAACGACTTAGATCTTTCGCCAAAAACATTTTGTCAACTATTCGATGCATTCGTATCGCCAATACTTAATTATTCATGTGAAGTTTGGGGTTATACGAAATCCAAAGAATTAGAAAGAATACACCTTAAATTTTGCAAAAGATTACTAAGAGTAAGAAGTAATGCGTGTTCTGCTGCAGTGTACGGCGAACTGGGCAGATACCCACTGTATATTCACAGATACATAAGAATAATTAAATATTGGTTAAAAATCAAAGACAGTGAAAATATTATATTGAGATTTGTTTATAACGATGCTCACAAAGACTGTATTAGTGGGAAGAAAAATTGGGTCACGAATGTAAAAACTCTCCTGAACGAATATGGATTTGCGTACATGTTTGAAAACCACCAGTATGTTAATAATAACGCTTTTCTCTCTGAGTTTAAATGCAGAGTCATAGACTGTTTTAAACAACATTGGTTACACATACTTGAAAGTCCAGTTTTACTTTTGTACAAAGAATTTAAAATATCATTTGAATATGAAAAATATTTAGATATCTTACCCAAAAGTCTCAGATTTTACTTCTGTAGATTAAGAATGTCATGTCATCCATTAAGAATACAAACGGGTAGGTTTAGTAATAACCGCATAGCTAGGGAAGAAAGATATTGTATTTGTTGTAACTCACGTGATATTGAAGATGAATATCATTTTATTATAATCTGCCCATGTTATACAGATATAAGGAAAAAATATATCAAATCTTATTATCTCAAACGGCCATCAGTATTTAAATTCTTAAGCCTTATGCGCACTTGTAATAAAGATGTTCTCATTAAGTTATCTGTTTTTGTGAAAGAAGCTCTGTTAATCAGGAAATCCATATTGAATGTTGTTTAGAATACCAGCTGAAATGTTATGTTCCGCGGGTTAGGTTGTGTGTGTGTTTATCTGACTGTTTGTTTGTTTGTTTTATGTATATAATCTTCATAATGCAGTACCAGTACCTGCAACAACAATGAGGTGAAATAGAAATGTATGTACAGATGTATGTAAATATACGTGTCTGATTGTTTAATTTCTAGCCATAGTTGACATTAGCAAAAATGTGCACTATCTTTTAGTATTATTAGCATATTCATCCACATTATATGCGTAAGATAATCCACTCTCCATTTTGGTGTATTTAACATAAATATAAACAGCTTGAACATCGATTGCCACCTGTCACAATAATATTTTTTAACAATGCGATTGTTTCCATCCACTGTCATGTATTATGTAATATGGTATGTACACTAATTATTATTGAATACTCACTTTCTTTTCACGTGACCTTTTGTAATGTATAATATAACATGGCTAAGACAGACGATGTACTATGTACAAGTCGTAATAAAGTTCTGTTCTGTTCGGTTCTGTTCTGTTGTGTATGGTTGCCGTTTTGAAGGAGTGTCGACAACTACGACGTCAAAACATCATTTGCTATCAAGGTGGCGTCAAAACAAATCTAATCTCGTATAGACAAAGCTAGTCCTGAATTTTGATTGGTCTTTTGATTGGTCTTTTTTAGTAATGTAATGTTTTTCCGTCTTTTTTCAATATTGGTCCATTTTTTTCCGAAGGGACCGAATTTTGGGAAATAACGTTGTATCGAGCGAAAATATATTAAATATAGCAGGGCATTGTCTCCCTGCAATATCCGTATTTATTATACCGTATGTTTTCTAGCAAATATCTTGAAAATCATACAAATATAATGTCTAGCACAGTTTTTATACAACACTGACATTTAAACATATCTACCTTAACGGGACTGTCATTGCAAAGGGCCCTAAATGTATAAGGTTCAAATATAATGTAAGTATTCAGGGGAAAAGTGTAAGTTGATATTATTCATGCGCCCCATTTAAATATTTAAATGTTGCGAGCTATACCAAACGTTACATAGGTTTCATGGCAGCTGTAATGTACAACAAGTATTCACATACATGTTGAATTACCTTCTATTTTTAAATTTCTATATACACGAATGCCTCGTGCGAATCTATAATTGTCTAAACCAGTAGTTTCCACAAATAAGATCTCACATTCTGTTGGCCCTCGTTTATAATGTACCATATATGTTTGTGAACCCTGACCATTGCACTGCCATGTATTTGCTTTATATGTGCACACCGCCTCTAAGCTTGAATATATTTGAATATGCATCTGCATTGTTCCACATCCGTCTCGGAAAGCAGTTTTATGTGTATTGTTTAACTTTAAATTCCAGACGGAGAGTACTTTCACTATAATAAATTGATGCATCATTTTACAAAACTATCTTATTTAATTCAGAGCAAATGATATGTCTAAACAAAGGTCATTTCATTAATCAAGCATCACAATTCCGGCACAAGCGTTTGATAGATATAAAGATCTTTATACAATGATGAATCATACATGGGCGCTATGGTTTCGCCGCCTGATAATATTTAATTGGTCCTTGCGGGCTTACGATCGATGTTTTAATGTTCTATGACATACCAGTTGATCTGGACTTCCGATGTAAGTATAGTCGTTGTGTTTCTTAGTTACCAGGAATGACCAGCACCGCATTCTTTACGTCATGTGTTATATTACAATATAATGTGCATAAAATACCTAATCATACAACGAAACTGCAACTTAATAATATATATTAAAATCTTTCAAATGCATGCGTAATTAAATTTAACATCTTTAATATCATCGTTACATAATTTTGGAGAAATGTTACCCGTCTGTTGATCATACGCAAAATAAATCGCAAAATTAACGATGTTAAATAGTATGAGTTAAAGTAAGCCTGTACGATTTTGTCAAATATTTATGAATTAATAATTATAAAATGTGTTAAAAATATTATACATGTATTTCAATATAACTTAAAATAAAAGTTAAGAAGAACATGTTTCGACAAATGCGAAATAAGCCAGATATTTAAATCTGAAATCGAAAATGGCTTCCAGCCTAATTCGCCAGCATGTTTATCATGCATGTACAATGTGAATCTAAATTTAGTTTTAGTGCAGATTCGTTCTAACGACACAAATACACAATTTTGTTTCCTAACAAATACGAGTAAACGTGTCGGCATCGGCTTTAACCAGCGCTTACTTGCCTTTGCTGCATTTTATGAAATTCGCTTCAATGTATAATTTTTCTTGCATATTTTGTGTTATTGTAGCATATTTTTTATCAATATATTACAATTTAAAACATATACAAAATTGACAACATCGTACAGTCTCACTTTAAAATGCACTGAAATGTTAATATATTCCAAACTTAAATAACAGACTTTGTTTCCATCCCTTTTGGTGTCTATTAGACTCGCTATCGGTATGGAGTTATGGAAACCACAGTTACAGATGTGAAATGTGTGTATATTGTGACCTTTAATACAACCCAGATGTATTCGTTTAAAACAATTCGTTAGATGCGTCAATTTTGCAGAGTTAGTCATGTACTTTAACAGAAGGAAGAAGAATTCATTGTACTGAATATAAGTTTACTCTATTAATCAATCCCCAATATCTTTTATCATATCGTTGCAGTAAATTAAGCTCGAAACAGCAAGATAATTCATACATACATTTCTTTGTATAGTTAGAGTTTTGAGTTTGTGAAGGCGCCCGCATTAGTCTGGCTAACATTCCTTTGGTTTAGCAAAACTTTGATTGACACATTACAGTATACATTGATGTATGTGTCTAATGTAATCACGTATTTTATATAAGCAAATATAGTCAATAGCATTCGGCAATCGCAACTGCTGAAAACTTAATAGTATTATGTAGTATACTGTCTTTGTTTAAATCTTAAAATACGTTCCGTTACTAGATGATGACTTAAAATAATATAAATATATATTTTACAATTCATTGATACACAGTTAATAATTGTGACCCTTCCCCATCCAGTCATATCACGAAGCCTGGCTTTGACCTGGACCTGAACATTCGGTTGTTGAGCAACAGTAACATTTACTTATTCAGCTTGATGTAAGTATGGCATTCCAAGTCCTAAGATAGGATGGATAACGTTCAAAAAGTTACAAAGTTTACTTGTTTATCTGAATTTGTAACAACAAATGTACAAGTTGTTTAGATTGACCCGTTGTAAGGTTGCACACTAGTATGATCAGTATAATAAAATATTGTTATAATATGTCACATATTTTAATCATACGTACATACTGACATTCTTATTAGGCAGATGAGTAGCGTTTTATTTCTAAACCATATTGCTTATTTTACAGAGTTTCGTTTCCGTTGTAAAGAAAGCTTGATTAAATCTAGTCTAGTTTCAGCGCTTTTTTATTAGGTGTAGTCTTCTTAAATTGATGTTTTCGTCGCCCCCTAACGGCTAAATAATAACACATTGAATGCCTTGAAAGTTTTCGCGTTGACAGTTTGTCTGCACCTGATATGTTACACTAAGGTTAAAATACGGTGAACTGAAGCCTCAAATATCACCTTAAATTATGATAATATTGTCTGATATTCATTGTGAAGATCTTAGTGATTCCCAAACAGGGAACTTGCTACAAACGGCATATCGATTTTCAATGTCATTGTAACACATGATTACATGTAATTCACAGGATATATCCTCAATAAAATGTATTATTTGATATATCATGTTATACAATTACGTACGTTAATTAACATCATTTGTCAAACAAGTCAAAATGTATGAGCCTTTGTATAGAATTGGAAAACACACAGAGCTATCCATGCGAAGTGTTAAACTTGTTTAAATACGCTTTTTGTAGTTTCTTCAAAATGTTATACGATATTGTTTTAATGAACATAATACCTCTTAAAGTCAAAATTTAAATGGTGCTTCATAAATTCGTTGTTTGTGATTCTCCTAATTTTACTCTTGTTTATGTGATATTTAAATTGTTTTCGATATACTTATTGAATATACTTATTAAACATTCAAGAGGTTAAATGCGAATCAGAATTCGCAAGTTGTGTGCGATCTATGTATAATATTAAACTTAAAGATACTATTAACACAAACGAAATCGGAATTCGGCGGTGTTATAATGTAGAAATTATTATTTACAATTGTGAGTAATGCTGCTGAATATTTTGGTTTAAAAACAATGACACGTAGTCTTTTATTTATTTTAGTTTTTGAAAATTTGTCACGGTAAAGAACTTAAGCGGTATTGGTAGAAAGATACGTGGCGGCCCGGTAAGCTCTCGCTCTGTAAGCGAGGTGTCCCGGGTTCGAGTCCCGGACTGGCCGCACACTTTTCACCACCCGGCTAAAAAGGGTTTGTAATTAATGCTTAAAAGGGTTTGTAATGAATTTCCGGGAACGTGTTTCATTCGAGTTAATAGTCGTAAGTTGTTTAACACATACATATCTATTAAAATAAGCTCACACCATAAGCCTACATTCTTACTTATTCATATATGTCGTTTCGATTTTATAAAACCATGAAACGATATAAAAGTATGTGCCATGATATCTCGCACAAAACAATATAACAAGCTAACTCTACGCGTTTAACTGAATGCGCCCCATCATTGTCAGTTCTGAACTTTCCATTATCATCCGACGTAAATGTCAACTTTAATTTCTTTCCCCTCTATAATTACTTCACGTAGACATATTAAGAGGAAGGCCTCGTATTGTGCTGTCAGATTTACTTACATAAATTCCCTCGATGTTACTTTGGGAAATTGAAAGCGAATTACACAATATCAGCAATATATTCTATGATATAACAGGACGTCGTTTGGTAGATATTAATATGTCGTTCTTTACATATACGGAATTGCGATTGATTTTTTTTTATACAAATAGTTTAATATTTTTGGTTCTGGAAAACACCGGTTCACAGCGTCACTTGAAATAATGCGTTAACAAATAAACACAAAATGAAATTTCAGCTGAACAAAGAGCAGATAAACCTCATTATAATATGCGGTCCTTTATTTATGGCAACGAAGACAAGACACACAAATACACAACAAACACATTACAAATGAATCACTTAAGTCACCGCCTTGGAACAGTCGATAAAATACAATGGGGGTTAAACCGGCTTAAAGGAGATCAAAACCTCACGCTTGGACCAGAACGATTCACACAACATTTAAGAGTCAATACAACTTGATCTCATAGCATCACAATTCAAATTATATATCAATAAACAGAATAGTTTTTTTGTTTTATTACCATTTAACTACTCCATGGTTGGATACAAAT
>VMBQ01001161.1:179860-199297 GCA_007657795.1 Dreissena rostriformis | reverse complement strand
TAGCAAAATGAAATTGTAATTTAGCAGCATGCATGGACTTCCATACAAATCGACTATCTAGAATGTATATGGGTTAAATAACGTATCAAAGGAAGGCGAATTTTTTTCGCTTCTTTATGTAAACCTCCAAACTCTCGTCCATATATACTAGAATGCATAACATGGCCACAGGTATTGAAAACATTGTGTATACAGGTGACTTTATTTTCGACATGAATACATTACAGTGTAAGATCAAAATGGACTCGCTTCTTGTACAGTACAATATCTCTCAGATAATAAATAAACCTACTCATTTTAATGAAACTTATTCTATTCTTGACCTTCTTATGATAACATCTTCATTGACAGTGCTAATAAGTGGCGCTTGAAAACCTTTTTTTTATCTACACGTTTGGTATAATTGTCAAGTCTACTGCGTCATAACTTCAACAGAAGAGCTGGGTCTAATTGTAAACGCAAAATATGGAGGTTCACAGATGGGGACTACAATAAAGTAAGGCATCTTAAACACAACTTTGAATGGAACAATTGCTGCGATAATAATATTGGTATATATACCTCAAATTTAACACGTCAACTTGTCTCGTTTTGTGACACTACTATCCCATTCGAAATAGTAACAATCAGAACCGCTGATCATTCATGTCTACATAATAACATACGAAAGAAAATCCGACGCCGCAAACGAGCATATAAGAAAGCCAAGGCTACCAAATTAGATTGGCATCAAAACACTTTAAAAAAAAATGTTACCATGTATGAGTCAATCAAATATCCTAAATTCCTTCTTCCAATCTCAATCTACTATAACTATATCCATTACATATGTGCACAACTTTAATTCCCAAGATTCAGACTGTCCCATCTTTGAAGATCTCATCGCTTCTCGTCAAGAGTTCTTAGATTTATCAAAGTGATGAAAACTGGACAGGCCTTAGGACCGTAGGACATAAATAACCAAGCCTGAAAACCAATCGCAACTGCGATTGCAGATCAAATTCAAAATATTTTCATTTTTTCATCAGTACTGGAAGGATTCCAGGAGCTGGAAAGAAGCACATGTGTGCGCAATTCACAAAAGACCTGATTCTCCGAATGTTTGCAACTATAGCTCAATTTTCCTCGTAAGCGTTCCACTGTCAACCAATTAATCTTTGTTTATCACTGCTTTTGCATGGTAGTAATACATAAGTGGTTAGAGTCGTTGTGTCTGACATTTCAAAGGCATTCGATAGAGTAAGACACGAATGACTAACTCCTAGCCTCCGACTAAAATGTATCTCTGACAATCTTCTATCTTGGTTAAAAGACCAGCTTGACAGGAGACAGAGTGTTGTTATTTCCGGCCTCACATCTGACTAATTACCTATCAATGCTGGTGTGCCTCAATGGTCTATTGTATGGCCCATTCTTTTTGTATACATTAATGCCATCGTACGAGTTAGGCAAGGTCAAATTTGTATGTTTGCAGACGATACTGTGCAATATATAATCGTCTACAATCAGGCTGATGCGGTTGCTTAACTCAATTCCGATCTTGCAAAAATCCATGCACAGGCTGATTAGTGGTTGGTTACCTTCAATCGACCCAAAACTGAGTCTTAAGTAATATCTAGAAAAATTAACCGCCCAATCAAACCCCTATTTTTGTCAACGACTACGATGAATGAGGTTTCGTCTCATAAACATCTAGGTTTGAACTTTTCTAAATCATGTTCCTGGCATGACCATATTGAATCAATCAAGAAGAAAGCATGGCACAGAATACAACTAATGAGATCTTTTCAGTATACGCTCGATGGAAAAAACCTTCCATCTATAAATTCGAAATGTTTAAAAACGAATTCGTTAATACGCTGATGTAATATGGTTTAATATTACTACACAAGATGAAAAAGCACTTGAAATGATTCAAAATAAAAGCGGCAAGGATAATTAGCGGCTCTCGGACCCTTAACATAGAGGCGAACATAACATAAACTTACCCACTTCAGCTAGATGTTTAATTCACTATCAACCCCAAACGTGTGTACACTTATCCCCTCTAGCGTGAGTGAAAAAATGGCTTATCCATTTTTTAGTTCTAGCACTACTCGCAGCATTCAATGTAAATCACAACAGTATATACACTCGTTCCTACCATCAACTATAATAAGCTTGTGGAACACTCTACCAGAATCTGTTAGAACGGCTCCTACTCTCCCTCTTTTTAAAGCAGTCCTAAACATATAATTCCCCATAATTACTATGTCGGTGACCGGATGTCTAATATTCTACATGCACGTTTTCGAGGGCTTAAATGAACACTTGTACGCGACAAACATAGTAAATAGTCCATATTGTCAATGTGGTGAGATTGAAGATACATATCACTTTTTCTTTAACACCGAAAAAAATAGCTGTCCTATCCTATATGTCCAGGTTCCAACCCATAACTTTGCAGCTCTCGTCGGTGTTAAAGAAGGATCATACGAGGCCAATTCATTGATATTCAAGCATGCTCAGTCTTTCACCCCAGATAGATTATAGCGTTACTCCATCTCATGACCAAACCATATTCTGCCAACAAAGCTCCGTCACGCAACTGCTTCTTTTCATTTTGCACATCTCTAATTCTGAAACTCTACTACTTTTATCTTTTTCTTACTACGTTGAGCATACTAGAAAGTAATGCTGACAAATGTTAACTTATTATCTTTGATATCTACACTATTCTATTACACCTTTTTGTATTATAACCCATATCATTTTCCCATTACTATACTTTATTTTACTACCAACTAATGTTCTATATTGGTATTAATTGTATCATGTCTTTACATTTTAGCTACAAATTTAGTAGTTTACACCATATCAGCAGCACTTCTATCTGACAGAAAAGGGACATGGTATAAGCATCGAGCTTTTTTCTCAATTCTGTCACATCGTACTTTTTAGTACTTTGCATTCTATATGTTAAGCAGTAAACCATCTCTTGTCAAAATAGTATGCATGCTTTTTTTGTATTGCTAACATGTGTTTAAGAATAACTAAATACATATGGTTTAAACAAGTTTAACTCTTGACATGTAGTTATGTTTATGTGAACATTTCATTGTTTTTGTTTATCATTTGATACCTGATTGTCAAAATGCGAGAACATTCAGTCTCATATAAATAAGCTCAAGATATACGCTGTTATACTGCCCTCTAGATAACAGCAACAGCTTGTGAAGCGAACGTTAGATTGTAAAAAGTTTAAATTATATTTATGTTTTAAAACAATCTAGACAATTCCTCGATATATGGCAAGACATGATTAAGACAGGATTTTGCGGGTGGACAGCCGGACAATTGAACGGACGAACATACGCATGGACAATGCAGGATTGGGATACAAAAACTGTAATATTTTTGTAGAAGAAATGGAACCATAAGTCAATGATATTATAAAGTGTACAATCCCGACAATTTTGTGTTCTAAACAGGGAAGATTTCGTTCATACTATCAAAGTTAAATCCCCTTTATGTGTACATCATGGTTAAGGAAGGAATTTGTAATGCGACCGATTTTGCTTTTGATATAAATTCCAATTCAACATCAATGTATGTATTGATTGAAATATAGCATGTGTATGCAAAGTACAACAAAACGTAGCCCAATACTTATCTGAAGAGTATTTACATTCTTGTTGGAACAAAATGATAAATATTTTTATTTGTTATTAATGTATTTCTTATTATATTTGCATAACATATACACTTGATAAATGAAATATTATCGTTGTTGAGTAATTGGATAATACATAGCACATTTTTGTTTAGTCGGCCACCTTCGATAATACCTTTTTACATACTTGTTACGACGTTGTTACTATGTGTTCAATATGAATAAGAAGTAATATTCAGTTTCAATAATTCTTTCATATCATTTATTTAAAAATATTTCGGTTCTCGACGTTTTTGAAAAGGGACAATGTTTTATTTGCAAATCGTGTGATGAATCATGAACCTTGAAAATGCGATCCTTATGGGTATTGTTTTGATGTTTGATTAAAATGGAGTTATGTTGGAAAATAAATAATACTCGTTTTTAATTCAATTTGAGTCAAGAGGCTTATACAATTGGTTCACTCAAAAATATCCTTAACGGTGGTCGAATAAGACGCATTTAAATTTATGTACCCTAGTTTTTAAATTGTATGCTCGTTATCAGCGTCATGTTTTTAAAATTGCTTATGTTTTAAAGGTCAGCGTATTTGCAGTTAAAGTTAGAAGTCTGGTTCATTATTTAAACATTAATTGTTTCTATGTATGAGCATTATTGAAGGTCCATGTTCATATATATATATATAAATAAATGTAATGTACACATTCATCAAAAAGGCAGCGTATTGTTTTTTGTTCGCAATGTTTTTGGTTATAATTGCACGTAGCACAAATATCAAAGCTAGGGGAAATCTGTTTTTGTTTTTTGGAAGAAGTGATTATCAATAATAATTTTATGTTTGTCGGATAATTTAACAAGGTAATTTCGAATATTGTATTAACAGTATATTGTTAAGGGTGATAACCACAAACATGTTGCGCTTCATTGGCACCGCCCTTGAATATTGGAACTGTAATACGCTCAGCACACCCTTCTGGGAATTTACCATTGTTAAATAATTTGCTACAACAAAAAATATAAGAAAAGACTATATGATTCGTACAAATTTTAAAATATCTAGCAATAAGTGAATCGTTAATAAGGCTTTTTAATTGTCTTGATAGACAATAGCTTTTTGTCCAATTGTCTAAATCGGCGCCATAAATATATTTAGATGTAAACTTCAATGTTCTTACCATATCATCCGTTGCTTTACTCCCGTACAGAGCATTGAATGAGTGAATAGTTCACTAATCGTAATGTTTGACGGGCCCTTATTGTTGTGTTTAGAACGTGTTTTAATATTTTTTTCCAAAACGATTTTGAATTTGTTATATAGCTATCTTGCTTATACGACCGCATTCTTTAGACCTGAACAGTTTTTTAATGTTAACGTTTCAATTTATCATATTCTCGCTTTTGATTAATTCATTCCTGCCTGCTCGACTTTATTTCAGGTGCATTAAATTATTGTTTACAGTGAAATGTTCGACTTGGATGATTTATGTCTGCTTTTTTGTTTACCGAATATTTCAAGTGCGCTGTTGCACATAAAATCGGCGAACACAGATATTGTATCGTCAGTAGCGGATGCATTTTTTTATGTAATTTTAAGGGATGATAACTCATCTTATTATATCATGCGCGCTAAACTAATAGTATACACTATCAATATTACAGGCGAGTAATTACACTTGCTTTTGAATACACAAACGCACACATCAGCCGGTGACTCACACCGACACACCCGTCTGCTTCGAAAACCACACATCCACCTCTTTCAAAGACCCTCAATGACCTTTGTTCTCGTATTACCATAGACAAAGTAGTAATAGTTATAGAAATGTTTAATGTCATCTGAGTACTGGTGTAAATGTTTTATTTGTATATTGCTTTCCGCAGATATATACCGATAACCTTTTGGCATTGTTCGCGAATACGAGAGTTATCGTTCATTTGTATTCAGTGTGATTATGTTCTCGACAAAAATCCATCAAATACACGAAACAAATTGTTGCAAAGTTAAAGTTATCAGAGTAATGCCATATTGGATATACGTTTTAGACAAAAATCGTTAAACATTGTACATGCAGTTTCATAGCAAAAATGTCCTTAACGATAACCCACTTGCCTTGTTTTCACGGCTATTTGAAAGAAAATCGCTAATCATCATTAAGTTTAAAATCTCTATGTGTGCGTTTAACAAATTTTACGATTTAAGAATATGTTTGCAAGCTTTTTTGTTTTGTTTGGATAACAGATTGCCAAACTATGTTCGCGGATAAAGGCACACCCAAAGTTCTCAAACGACTTCGTAATGCTAGAACAGTTTTTAAAAACCGACGTAATATTTCTACCCCATTATCATAATGTTTGTAGTGGGCAACACGAATATATTAAAATCGGAAACCTGGTTTTAAATCTTACACAATTGAAAGAGATATCATAACGTTTTTCTTCTTGATTTGCATATGCACGTTCTCAAACAGATGCACAAAGCCCAATGAAAATGAAACTAGACTTGAACATATCATAAATTAATTTGTATTAGAAGACTTATAAAGGTACAGTTACTGGGCTCAAATAAAAGTGTTTAAATGACATAACTTGACAGATTAAAACATCGCGAAACAAGACCCATATACATCAGGATAAAATACGATAGCGCATAGTTTTACTTGTTGCAAGCGTTGTCAAAAATATGAATAAAACTTTTTTTAATAAATCCATCGTTTAGTGTGACGAATGTTTTTTGAAATTGTAGGCACATTTATACTACAACTGTGTTTCTTTCCCAAATAAATTAATCTATGTATGAATATATTCATGTTTCAGTCATAATTATTGTTTATGAATGTTGTTTTGGAAATAAAACAATAGTTTAGACATTTTTATAAATGCTGATTATATTTTGTTTAGTGATTGCAAATTAAAAATATCAAATAGAAATTAAAGTCACGTGTATACTACACTTTAAAGCGACGCTGTTTATGTATGGATGTATTAAAATTTGAAATTATTTAAGCATGTACTACCCTGGGGCGTGTCCTTTAAATGTCGGCCAATAAAAGTAACACAAGCAGGCGCGTTTACTACAACAGGAACAAAACATGTCGCGCAACTTAAGAATTGTGATTTCGCATACATATTAGACTATTTACAACCTACTTTTATTCCGTGTTTGTTAAGTGCGCAATATCGGATCCAGACATGCCATTATTGTAATTATTAGACACTTATGTTTCGCAAGCTGTCGTTAAGACTATTGTAAATATTTTTGACTCACCTACTTGTCGTTCAACAGTACTCAGAACGTTTTACTCTTGCATATCAATTACATTTTTTCACAGACGGGACACATGAATTTTGATATTAATATTTATATTTATATCAAATGCTATACCTGCGTGATCGGTGTCGACTTGTTCGTCGAGGTTTGTCAAGGTTAGACTTCCTTTTCAATCAATCTCACACGAATGTAATGTTCTAGTTCGTTTCATTACAGTTCCTTCGTAGAGCTGTTCAAAATCTACATAACGTGTTCTAATCAAGTCGGTCAAATCCAAATAACCGATAATAATCATCGTAAGGTTTGGATTCAAGATACATGGACCTGAATTTCAAAATACATGACATTGGAAGTTCGATTTAAGTCATTTTCAATACTCACCTTACTTATGAATTACATTATCTTAATGCTATTCAGAGGCCGAACCGTAACCTGAAACCCTTATCTAGAATCACCGGCATTAATTTAATTGGCGTGCAATAAAAGAAATTTAAGTCTTTCTAGTAAATGACGACATGGTAACATTTGGACCATTTCATAAACAAATCGAAAGTTTTTCGTTTTCAAATGCCTATGAACGTTTCAAAAACACGTTCGCAAACTTATAGAGAATACTAGGTTAGCGTTGAATAGAGAGAAGTTTATGTTGCGAGGCTTAGAACGCCGGAAGCGCGAGCCTTGGCGAGCGCTTTCGGTGTTCGAGCCGAGCAACATAAACTTCTCTCTATTCAACGCTAATCCTAGTATTCTATTTATCCCATCAATTTTCTTAGTCGTCAATTATTTTGTCTTTATTTGATAAAATAAAAGCAAAAACACATTAAATTTAAATAAAATCTGAATCTAACATTGCGTAGTAATATTAATTGTGATCTTTCCCGTTTACGGAACTCGAAATAGTCCTTAAGAATTCCACGCAAAAGAAGAGTAACGAGACAAAATATCGCCATACGCCTCGATTCAAATTTAATCAGCGTTCCAAATGTTACACACTTAAGTAGAACACAGACGGTTTTGTTCAAACTACAATTCCTGTTTCCTCACTGTAAAATACCAAAAACAAAAATGGCTGCCATTTTGAAATCTAACCACAACAACTAACACAAAATGGCCGAGTCGCGCGACATTATAGAACCTAACCGACGACGACCTTGACAATTTCGACGAGTAAACAGACAATTGCAGCGACTGACACTTTATTTGACTTAATTTACAGGGCAATACGTTTTACCGACCTCGGACGACGAACTTAAGGACGCACAGAACTTGTATTTTTTAATTATTTTGTGTGTACTGCCGTGTGTGATCCGATGCATCACTGGCGCCCATGTTAAAATCATTTATCCGAGAACAGGGAACGAAAAAAGACGATGAAAGGTAAAAAAAAAAAAACTTTCGAACTAGTATCTTACCTTTAATTATCCTTTAAAATCCATAAATAATCCATTAAACACAATAATTGACGATTTTGCATTTAGGGTCTTTAATAATTATTTTAGCATAGTTAAATAAAGACCCTTATGCCATCCTACCACTAGATCTAGTCCATATTCAACTGTGTTTATGAACTCGATAAACTTTCCACGTCGTCACACACTACGTCATGTACTCTACATTACTGCTGTTTAAATGAACCGGAGCAGTTTATCAAATAGGGGCCTAATAGCCGTTGGTAAAATCGGTTAAATTTGCAGATATCTGCATACAAACATGTGTTTAAACTTGCACACTGTTTTGTGTGCCTATAGTAAATGCTTTAATTGTACAAGAAAATAATTTAATATATAAATAAACAAAGAATGGAAAATATTCCATGACACAACAGATAAATGAGCTGATAATACCCGTGTACAAAATGGGACATTCCGAATTCCAGTGTGGTGCTATTTTTACAATCTTATACTTTACACATCTCTATGCCTAACGTGAATTAAATCGAAAAGCGTCTATCGCTGATTATTTAAGATTTGTGCGATAT
Organism: Dreissena rostriformis; assembly: GCA_007657795.1. Classification (NCBI taxonomy): domain Eukaryota; kingdom Metazoa; phylum Mollusca; class Bivalvia; order Myida; family Dreissenidae; genus Dreissena; species Dreissena rostriformis. The sequence goes on along the minus strand of VMBQ01001161.1, from coordinate 190,399 downwards.
TTGTATGGCTTTTTGAACATTCTTAAATGCCAAAAGAATATGCACGGATAAAAAAAAAAAACAAAAAAACATTGCACTTAATAATAAAAATTTGATAAATTGACAATTCAAATATGTCGATATGCATGTGAAATAAGTCGCGTTTATAATAACTCATCAAAAAGACTCGCACTTTTTTCAATTGCAAAATGCAATATTAAAGTAGATCTACAGACAGCGTGATTTTCGGATGTAATTTTAAGTTTATGATATACTCAGCGTTAAGTCTACATTATAAGACGCGCAAAGAATTTAGAGATCCTTTTTATATGGGCTCATTTCTTTTAAAAGTAGTCCGTGCACGCGACAGGGTTATTCAACAAGGTTGAATAGAGATAAGTTTATATCATGGGGTGTTAAACCGTCAATGTCGCGGTGAAGATGGGATAAAAAAAGATATTAGACACATTTTTCGCTGTTGAGTTGAGCTGAAAAGAATTAACAGGTCAAAAGAGTAAGTTAATATGTGGTTACTGACGAATTATCTGCAACTCATCTTGCTACCAGTTGTTTATAAAAATATATATATTATATTCAATATTTTACATGACTGCCCTAGTCCTCTAAGCCGAGCGGAACTGTCTTTTTATTAGGATCGGAGCAAGTGTTCGTGTGTCGTATGATAGACATCGTTGCAGGAAATTAAAATGATTTCTAAAACATAATTGTGTCTTTGTGTCGTATAAACGAATCTGCACTAAAACTAAATTTAGATTCACATCGTTCATCGAATCATTTTTTGTCAGTTGTCAAAACGAAAGAACGGTTGATATTCAAATGCATTATTTTTCTCTTTCCGGGATATTGTTTTAGTATGTTGATAGTGTATTAACAAATATAAGTGTATATGAAGTGAAAACACCAAAAATAAACAACGGTTGCGATAGACACCTATAAACATAGCATATACTGTTAGATGCGTAAAATATCACTTTAACATGTATCTTTATGGAATAACTAGAAATTGTTTGTATTGCAATAATTATTGACACCAATTTGAGACTTTATAAAGCAAATAAATGCATGCGCTTAATGTGAATTAAGACACTATTTCGCTATTTTTTGTTCGTCATTTTTACATTAAATTTCAATGTGAATTAATTTTGAACCATATGTGTGTACGCGAAAAAGTTAATACTGAACAAGTTATGATAAACTTACATAATAGCAGCGTGAGTAACAGCATTAGTCGTCTTTTCGAAATACGAAAATCTTTGATGTGTGTCGTCATTGTTGATCTCGTATGCTCATCCTTCGATCAGAAATCTTGAGCGCAGATCACTGTTGACATAATTGATAATCAGGTATACACGTTGAAATGAGTTTGAGACTAGTAATTATATGTTATCGAATAGCATTTTTCTGCCTGTTTGCCGAGTATCACTGCTTATGTTGCATTGTTACATTTATTATATAATAATCAATGCACATGACTTATTATTATAAAATGACATTTAACTATAATTTAGTTCGTGTATGTCTATTTCAGTCAAAAAGCTAATAATATGTAATTATGTGATTGAGAAAAAAAACGGTCAATGGACATGTTTACAGATGTTCTTCATTAAATGCTTTAAAGTTATAAATCAAATAATAAAAAAAGATAAAGAGAATCGTACCACTAACCTCTTAATTAAAAAGGCCAAAACCCAAACCACTTACCCGATACAATTACAATTGTTCGAATTAGTAATTATTTGTTTACTATATTATCGGTAATCCACGTATTGTCACGAAATGTAACGAAACAGACACACTCAAAATTATTCAATCGTTTCACGTGCGTTTGCAACGCTTCATGATATTATCAACTTAACCCATTTATGCCTAGTGGACTCTTCCATCCTTCTATATTGGATCAATTTATTTCCAAAATTAGGGATGTCTAGTATATTTTTTCTATATTTAGAATATTTCTTACAGAAATTCCTTTAAAGAAACAGCGCTGACCCTGATGGGACGCCGCATCATGCAGCGTCTCATCTGGGTCTACGCTGTTTGCCAAAGCCTTTTTTCTAGACGCTAGGCATAAATGGGTTAAAATGATGAGACTTATACAAAAAAACTTTATTTTAATTATTAGAAAAAGTCATTAGTGTTATTTCTTTTCCTGAAGGGATGTGTTCTTCCTTTTTTATATTTGTGAAGAGCTGGAAATTTATCGTTTCAACAATCTGTGAACGAGTCAATTTAATTATAGTTTAGCTTTAACCGATTGCAATAATTCGTTATAAATACATATTTATATTCGTATTAAAAGAAAATCAATACTAAATACTACTATGTAATATGCATTTCCCTCATCAAAAGTATGTGAAAGGAACAAGGCCATCTAAAATGGCGTTTACGTTACTATTGAGTTTCGATCATGACATGGTTATGTTACTATACACTAAAAGGACATGTAATGACGCACATTCTTCTTGCGATATGGTAATCACGGATTATTCCGTATTTTATTCCAATATTTTCAAATGAACTCATGTCTGTATACCTTAACAAATATAACCTCCATTGCAAACCTAAATTCCAAAACAATAAAATAAAATATGACAATTCCACAAATGAATAAACAGCAATTGTCAGTTCGTGGGTATTCCTTTTAATTTAATATTAATTCCAATAACCGCACATTATTATGTCAAACTTACTAAGGTCCAACGGAACAATTTATGCGCACCACACTTAATGTTGATCATTCAATCGTAAACTTTGTAATGAATCTTATGCGCTCAAAACATTTAAATTCAGAATTTTCCGCTTGGTCACACTTCACTCACTTCGCTTTACAAACGCGTGTATTAATGTTACGGGTGGTTTGAACCCATTAACGATGCTCCATCTATGTGTTTTTCATATCGTCATGTTCTTTACTTAACCTTTGACAAGTATTGATTTTTGCTTTGAATATACCGTTCCAAAGCAGTGATCCCAGTTATATTTATGTATGCTTGTTTTTTTTTCTACATGCGTTGTGCTGTGTCTATTGCTTATGTGTTGTGTTGCATTGTTTGGCAATTGGTGACATGTCATACATAAAGGACTATAATAAGATGACCGGCTGTCCGTTTAGCACAGTGGTTAGTACACGCGCTCTCACCAAGGCGAGCCGGTTTCAATAGCCGTTCCCGACTGTATGTGAGTTGGTGGTCACCATACCGGGCAGGTGGGAAATCCTCCTGGTCGTCCGGCTCCCCCCTTCAACAAAAGACCACACCAAGGTAGGTAGGAGTGCTGAGACATACTCCGGTTTCATTTTCATATATAACGCAGCAGTAAAACGGAAGGACCTCATTAAATACACACACACACACAGACACACGCACACACACACAAACACATAAAGTTAAGAACATTCCCAAAATGACGTTAATATAATTATACCTCAGGAAGTAGAGTACACTCAGTTCAGAGCAATCCCCATATGGTGTGCTACGAATGCATGCATACCACATTACGCAGAGTATACTCAGTTCGGAGCAATCCCCATATGGTGTGCTACGAATGCATGCATACTACATTACACAGAGTATGTTTATTTCAGACCAATCCCAATATGGTGTGCTTCGAATGACTTATGCATGCATACCACATTACGCAGAGTACGCTCAGTTCACCCCAATTTCAAAATGGTGTGCTAGGAATGATTTATGCATGCATACCACATAACGCAGAGTATGCTCAGTACAAAGCCATCCCCATATGGTAAGCTACGAATTATTTATGCATGCATACCACATTACGAGGAGTACACTCAGTTCAGAGCAATACCCATATGGTGTGCTACAAATTATTAATGCATGCATACCACATTACGCAGAGTACGCCCAGTTCGGAGCAATCCCCGTACAATGTTCTTCGAATGATGTATGCATGCATATTACATTACGCAGTGCAGGCTCAGTACAGAGTAATCCCCATATAATGAGCTACGAATTAATAATGCATGCATAACACACAAGCAGAGTTAGCTCCGTTCGGAGCAATCCACATATGATGTGCTACGAATGATGTATGCATGCATACCACATTACGCAGTGTACGCTCAGTTCAGACCAATCGAAATATGGTGTGCTACGAATGATTAATGCATGCATACCACATTACGCAGAGTACGCTCAGTTTAGACCAATCCCAATATGGTGTGCTAAGAATGATTTATGCATGCATACCACATTACGCAGAGTACGCTCAGTTCAGAGCAATCCAAATATGGTGTGCTTCGAATGATGTATGCATGCATACCACATTACGCATCGTACGCTCAGTTCAGACCAATCCCTATATGGTGTGCTACGAATGATTAATGCATGCATATCACTTTACGCAGAGTACGCTCAGTTCAGGCCAATCCCAATATGGTGTGCTACGAATGATTTATGCATGCAAACCACATTACGCAGAGTACGCTCAGTTCAGAGCAATCCAAATATGGTGTGCTAAGAATGATTTATGCATTCATACCACATTACTCAAAGTACGCCCAGTTCAGAGCAATCCAAATATGGTGTGCTACGAATGATTTATGCACGCATACCACATTACGCAGCGTACTCTCAGTTCAGACCAATCCCTATATGGTGTGCTTCGAATGATATATGCATGCATACCACATTACGCAGCGTACGCTCAGTTCGGACCAATCCCTATATGGTGTGCTTCGAATGATTAATGCATGCATACCACATTACGCAGAGTACGCTCAGTTCAGACAATTTCCAATAAGGTGTATTACGAATGATTAATGCATGGATACCACATAACGCAGAGTACGCTCAGTTCAGAGCAAACCCCATATGGTGTGCTAGTATTGTTAAATGCATACATACCACATTACGCAGTGTACGCTCAGTTCAGAGCAATCCCGATAAGGTGTGCTACGAATTATTTATGCACGCATACCACATTACGCAGAGTACGCTCAGTTCGGAGCAATCCACGTATGTTGTGCTTCGAATGATTAATGAATGCATACCACATTACGCAGAGTACGCTCAGTTCAGAGCAAACCCCATATGGTGTGCTTCGAATGATTAATGCATGCATACCACATTACGCAGAGTACGCTCAGTTCAGACCATTTCCAATATGGTGTATTACGAATGATTAGTGCATTGATACCACATTCGCAGAATACGCTCAGTCCAGAGCAAACCCCATATGGTGTGCTACGAATGTAAAATGCATGCATACCACATTACGCAGAGTACGCTCAGTTCAGAGCAAGCCCCATATGGTGTGCTTCGAATTATTTATGCAGTGACCATCTTTATAATGATAATACAATAAAGAAAAGGGCTGAATCAGGACAGGGACTTTGATCACCGATAGGCCTTTTCCAAAACTAGTTGTCAATCATGGAAATTAACCCGCTATTGCGAATACGGCATTCCCAACAGTTAATAATGAAGGTGCATTGACTGTTGTTCTATAGCCGTGAATATATCGTATGAACCAGAGTTATCACAACCTTTTCACGGTGTGGTAGACATCTAAAAATAGACTCCTATATAAACTCAGACAAAAAAATGGAATGTCTCATTCGTTGTTGATCAAGCCTTCACAAGAGTGTAGGTAATTTAGGTATGTCGCCAAATACTTTTGTATATACTTGATCGATCGTGCATGATAGGTTTAATTCTTTAAACGGGTGGGAAAATCCTACCGAGCTTTTCGATAAAATATAAATTGGGTAGGGTTAATAACAATATCGGTTAGACTCGTTATTTAAATAGGTTCTAATATTATTAACATGTTAGGGAAAATATTATAAGTTTAAATTGAACATTATATTTATGGTGTAAACATGCAAGTATTTCCTGTTGTTATTTTTATACTGAACAGGATTAATACATTTTACGCTCTATGTGTTGTTAAACTGACACTGACATTTCGCATACTGTAACATCACAATGTATGAATTATCAGTTTTAACATAATGTTTTATTGACGTAAACTTTACAGTTTGTGTGTCATGGCATGGTAATTGTTGTTAGTATGACATGCCAAACATTAATGTCAATTGGACCTAAGTGCGATAGAGCCCTTGTTTTATAGTAGTGATAAATGATATGTCTATTGTTATACAATACAAGACTGAGAAAGCAAATACATGTAGTTCATTTAATTTGTATGACTATCGTTTTTATACTGCTACTAATACTAATTAAAAAACTAAATATATTAATTATAATATTATCATATACTTATATATCATTATTGTTTATTATTAGAAGTATTTTATTCATCCAATGTTCCCATAAAATTAGTCTGTTACCCGTGTATTGAGCTATTAAGATCGGGGTCTGTACCGCGTTATTAAAACAATAATAACAATAATAATAATTCTAATAATGATAATTTGTCTTATCTGGCATAGTATCTGGCATACGGTTGGACTAAAAAGGGGTATAGTTTGAAGTTCAGACACAATAGTTATCTTAAAATGTTTTTGATAAAAATGCCAACAGTTGGACCGATAGACATAAAAAAGACATGTATGTGCAATCTTAGGCAAAAGTGTAGTTTGTGTGCGACATTTTAATCGTGGAAGCTTTCATTATAGGCTAGATCATAATAGGAGATTCCACATTTTTGTGAGAAGAAATTAGCAACTTGGACTGCGTGCGACATACTTCTCGACCGCCGTTACACTTAGAATCTGGAAGCAAGGACGAAACGAATGGTTTTCTATGAAGCATCGACCTTTCCGTACAGCTTGCCCACATGTTTCGGACATACTTTTTCTTTTGGGGATTGGTGGTCCATGCATCCATAAAGGATATTCTGCGCTGATTGGTCGTCGTTTTCACAGAGGCAATTTACACATTGTACGAGGCTGGGCTTAGCTAGACCCGATTAGGTGCTGGGACAACCCTTCCCAAACCAAGCGGGCTCCCACGTGGCGGGTAGGGGTGCGGTCTCATAATTTAGGTGCTCGCAGTGAGAAAAGCCGAGCCTTCCTGGACAAATACACATACATGAATAATTAAATGGTGCAACTGGCGATGTTCCTATCGAAATGAAAATACTCCATGTGAACCGCAACAGGAACACCAGGCGATCAAGAGTTGCGTTATTACATGTAGCCCCTGGGTATTGATTCCTTCAAACACTCGCTCCATTCTCTGACAAGGGAGGTCTTTGACCATGAGCTAAGTTTCCGTAAAGGCTAACGCAAAACTCGATTCATGAAAGAGAAATAACTACCCGACTTTAAAAAACCATGATGCAACGCAACGCAGCCAAATATTACGCGCGCAACATACAACTTTTAGTGTTGCCCATACTAAAAACAACAATAGGGTAGGGTAACCTACGTGTATCTGGCGACTGATGCAATAGAGCTTTTATTGTTCATGTAATCTTAACCAATATTAAACATTTTGTTAAAAGTGTTCATAACATCAACATCTTGGACCATGTTTATAATAATCTAGATCAGAGCAGGCCAATCGAAGTTATTTCACCTTTTCATAATCAAACTGACTAACTAGGCATCGAAAAACACATTACAGCTTGATTTTTCGTCCGAAGTGAGTTCAAACTTACACATCATGTTGATTAGCAAAATACTTTAAAGTTATTAACATTGTAAAGATTGCTATAACAAAGAAATCTTCTTGTTTTAAAAACAAAAATAACAATTTGGAAGATTAACACTCCATTTTTGTTTAAATTGAACCTTATTCGGATTTAGTTTAAACCTATTTATTTTAGTTCGATTGCATCGAAAGCCGTAAGCTTATATAAACGCTATCGAGTCCGTTTCCTGGGACTATAACCAGTACTTGGTGTCTTTGCGGGAGATCAAAGGAACGCTCCCAGTGGGGTTCGAACCCATGACCTCCCGATCGCTAGGCGGACACTATACCCACTACGCCACGCAGATCTTGTTCGGATTTGCGAAAATAGGGTTACATTTGAAGTTCAATGTTTGTCCGCCAATCATCGTTACCACTCTTGTCCATTGCCGCATAAACAGTAGAATATATATTATATATATTTCTTTACGGCTGTCAGAGCTGGTCTTTGTTATGTGAGCCGCGTCATGCGAAAATTGGTTTTATGTAGTTAAATGAATTAGCGCGGCATTGTAATGAGCTACACTGTTGGCTAATGAGACCACGAAACCATGCATGTTTTGATAGCGGACATAGTAGCTCCTTACAGGACTGCATCAATGCGCAGGATGGTCTGAAGCCACGCTGTAGGCATATGGGACAAGATGAGATCACGAAACATTGAGTAACGGTATAGCGATTGTGCGCAGGATTGTCTGAAGCTTCGCTGGATGCATAACATAAGACCCATTTTTGAATTACGAGACTCAACATGTTATCGAAGGCAGAAGAGCGCTTTGTGCCCTCATACATCTCTTGTTATATATAACCATAACCATCCTTGAACCAACACTGGCCACCCAAATAAGTGGCTTGACTGGCTAAATTATGCTTAATTTCGCTAAAATAGTTATTTCAAGATCTTCATTCCTGTGTACGGTACAGGGCAATCTGCCGTAAAGTTCATTATAATAAGATGTGTTTACACGGGAAATCAAACAGATTTAAATAGTGTATCTATATTTTTAAGATTGTTAAATTTGAGGTTCATGTATTCATTTTAAAACACAACACGTAAACACAAATTATTAAATTTTATATAAAATAGAGTAATACACGAATGCTACTAAACTAGTCACGTAAGAGAGTAAAGTAATAAATGAATAACTTTAATACAATGAACTAATGTGTGCATTACGTTAAATAAAATACGATGTTTCAATAATATTCTGAATGAAAAGATGAGTGGATCTAGCGTCTAAAGTGAAAATGATTTTACTATCTATGACGTTACTTGTAATGCAGACTTCAGTTCTAGGCCTTCTGTCGTTGATGTATTCAGCCCAAAATTGAAGTATTGGGATATTTTGGAATTGTTTGAATTAATAAAAATACACATGGCCATGATTTACATAATAAATCTAGAATAGGAGCCATATTAATATTCTGTATGAAGTATAGCATTACGCAATAGCAAAAACGTGTACTGTGCGAAATTTGGTACATTAGAAAGCCTTTTAAATGCTATATGTTGCTCAAAACCCATTTAAATGTGCACTGGCAAAATCGTTTCCACTAAATTAAGTTTGATTTTCTTCACTCAGTAAACATAAATGCACAACAATCTCCAACTTAAAGTATTCTTCATTCAGAGACCAGCACACGAAGCATTATTCTATTCACAGACATCAATTTCAAGGACCACAATAAAAATAAGGGATATTGCTCTTTTTTGTGTAATCCTTGGCGTTAGTGTGCGTGCCATAGTGCATTCTATGCATGTACTTTTCAATTATGATTGTTTTTTACTTCATATTGTTTTATGTACATGTTGTTTTAATGTTTTAATGCATTGTGTGTATGTATCCTATCTCCTAAATGAATCTATCTATCTAACCGGCCGATGTTTCTTAAGCATTTTCCCTACATTACAATAAATTATTGCCTCACGGAAGGCTCCTCTTTCTTATACAAATATTTAATCGGGTTATAAAATCGCAAATTAACATGATTAACAAAAACCGTTGGGATGTGAGGAAGACTTACAATACATAACCCTACAACGCCTACTGGTGTGTCGGTTCGCTTCAAATAACTTCAACTGGCAATTATGATGCCCTCTTTATATACATATCACCCTGTTATTTAGATTAATGTGTTTTATCGTGAAAGAGCATCACGATTTATTTTATAAATGAGTTATATAAATGTGATATGAATAGTTTCGTTAATGGTATTCTTGTCTTTTCATCAATGATGTGTGCCGTAATAATATACTTAAACGAAGTATATGACTATCATAAAAATATAACACATTATCTAACTTATTTGAGTATAAAACAGTTTATATCAACTCATAATAAATTAAAGAAAAATATCGATTTGACGTTAATTTCCCTTTATATCAGTAATTATATAAAATAAATGCTGTTGTTGTTGTTGTTATCAAGATATATTTATTATCCATTCATGGATTACATTTATTGTTGTTGTGTTTGTTATCATTGTACATTCTTAAAGTGAGACTGTGCGATTTTTATATGTGTTAAATCGTAATATATTGATTAAAATATGTTTCAATAACACAAAAAAGGCAAGAAAAATTATACATTGAAGACGAATTTCATAAAATGCAGCAAAGACAAGTTAGCGCTGGTTAAAGCCGATGCTGACACTTTTACTCTTATTTGTTAGGAAACAAAATTATGTCTTTGTGTCGTATGAACGAATCTGCACTAAAACTAAATTTAGATTCACATTGTACATGTATGATATATATGCTGGCGAATTCGACTTCCAGCCATTTTCGATTTCAGATTTAAATATCTGGCTTATTTCGCATTTTTCGACACATGTTCTTCTTAACTTTTATTTTAATTTATATTGAAATATATGTATAGTAATTTTTAATACATTTTATAAAAATTCATAAATATTT
>VMBQ01001161.1:85704-179240 GCA_007657795.1 Dreissena rostriformis | reverse complement strand
GTTTTGGCGGCAATCTTGGCGGCCATTTTAGACGCTGTGTTGGATTTGTGTGTAATATAATAAACTTAAACAATGTTTGATAATCTTAATGTGTTCATTGCCCCCTGAAACCTATGTATAGACACCAAAATCGTCAAATTTGAGTGGATAGTAACATAGTTATGATCATTAATAGGTTTTGGCGGCCATCTTGGCGGCCATTTTGGACGCCATGTTGGATTTCTGTGTAACATAATTAACTTACACTTTGTCTGATGATATTAATGTGTTCTTTGCCCCCTGAAACCTGGGTATAGACACCAAATTTATCCAATTTGAGTGGATAGTTACATAGTTATGATCATTTATAGGTTTTGGTGGCAATCTTGGCGGCCATTTTGGACGCCATTTTGGATTTGGGTGTAATATAATAAACTTATACAATGTCTGATGATCTTAATGTGTTCTTTGCCCCTTGAAACCTATGTATAGTCACCAAAATAATCAAGTTTGAGTGGATATTTACATAGTTTTGATCATTTATAGGTTTTAGCAGCCATCTTGGCAGCCATTTTGGACGCCATGTTGGATGTGTGTGTACTATTGTAAACTTAAACAATGTATAATGATCTTAATGTGTTCTTTGCCCCTTGAAACCTATGTATAGACACCAAATTCATCAAATGTGATCGTATAGTTACATAGTTATGATCATTAATAGGTTTTGGCGGCCATCTTGTAAAAAACAACTTTTCGGAAGTCCGATTGTGGTAAACTTTTGATATGTTTTTAAGGACCTTCTATCCTACCAGGATCAGTTAAAATACTTTTTGTAGCAACTTTTTGGTGGTTATAGGTATTTTTTTCATATATTTACCCTACTACAGTTGTGTATTTTTTGTTGAATTCTGATTTACCCCACCAACCTTGTAATGGGAATAAAACAACAACGCCGTGTCCGTTTTAGATAAAAAAATAGCATCAATGTAAAGAATATTGATGCCCGTACACTATACAACTATAAAGTTGAAATAATTTACAAAATTACAGTCAACAGAAATGAAAGTTTGCACTCACTATCAATTTTTATGCCGTTTTTCGCCTTTTTTTGATACTTTTTCTCTTTTTTTTTATTATTTGTAAAAAACAATATGGCAGAAAGTGACATATTTTGCGAAACAAACATGTTTTCCATTGTTTATTCAAGAAAAAAAAGAATCTACTTCAATTTAAGACAATTCAGACTGAAAAACAGATAATTTGATTTTTAATCATTTTTGGCGGCCATCTTGGACGCCATATTGGATTACAAAAAACGTACCATCACACGGCACGTCCACCCAAAATTTTCTGACTCTTCAGACATTTACCTAAAAAAATGATATATAAATCAGCTTTCACTCTTTTTTGCACACTGGAGATGCCCAGGGACTGTACTAATTAAAAACAGTACCATACAAGTATGAAATACTGCCACTTTTATTCATCAATTAATACTGCAAGTGCTTCATATCTTGTTTTGTCTTATCATAAATCAACTAGACCTGTGACTGTCATGTCTGTAATTCCACCCACATGCCGCTTTGTCAGAGGAGATTGTTACTTCGGGTTTTATAGTGTTATACTTATAATAAATAGCGCATAGTTTTCAAGACATGCCCTAAACAAAATATTATTACAACAATTAAAACATCTAAATTTGAAACAATAGTTATGACTGTTGTGTACTCCACTTCCTTTTAAATAAGATTCGTCTAACTATTCAGTTTCCTGTCGATGCCTGTTTGTTTTTTTCAAGAACAGTTCAAAGCACAACTTTAATATAAAAATTAAGAAAGGGAAATAATTCTTTATATATGGAACTAAGAGTGATGACTTTTCTGGAATGCCCTTCCGCCTATTGGATTTGTCTACCCATGATGTGTTAAGTTGATACCGCTTATCCTTTTCGAGATATGCCCAGGAAAAAAACGCATCACCAGACGACCGGACGAACAGTCTGATTGCAGTTTAGCCTCTTTCAATTGATTGTACCATATTTATTTTACATTTTCACTCACAACTAAGACTTAATATTCAACATTATTTATCCTTTATTAACAAATCCATTAAAAATGACCTGACTTCATCTGACTTCATAAACATATTTCAACCCGGGTATATTATCTTATTTGTTTGAAGCGAATGTAATATACGCTTTGTTCTGTACGTATGGCATGAACTATCTCAATTTACACTAAATGCATCCCACGTTAGTGCGTGTTTAGAAACTACATGTTTATGGTTACTAAATACTGAATCGTTATAAATATTACCGATTTCTACGCCTTTTTATGTTAGTCAGTTAAGTGTCAGTTTTGAAACGATTTATTTTCAGTTTTTGACTAACACTATTTTTATTGGTTTAACACAACCTTTTAAGGATTCACCTTTCTTTCTGGACCTACTGCTAGTTAAACGTATTTAAATTTAATATAAAACTGTTACTGATCAACAAATTATTGGGTTGCGATAATTTACTGGATGTTTTGTCAACCTAGCGATCTCGAGATTTGACCTCCAAACTGGGATCGTTATCAAGATATCCGTCGAAGAGCTGAATTACTAGTATTCTGTCTGAACACATACTGAATAGAAAATTCGTGCTTTAAATGACTCGCTGTCCATGCATCTGAAAACATCGATCTATTAATGGTTCCAAATCAATACCATTACTTAAACGACTCACAGTTTACGTCCCCGAATACGTACGTAACTTATACATTCAAATTCATTGAAAAATGAATTGACATTTTGTAAGCATAGTAAATGACGCGTTTTATGTAAGTTTAACTCGTGAACGACCAAAATTTATAACCCAAAACGATATAACGATATGCGAATGAAGCAATACAATATTTAAAATAGGTGATATGCTCACTTCGTATTGACAAGTGTCTATTCATGCTATGTGCGTTAAATACTACGAATACGTTAAAATGAATTAAAACACGTTTTTAATCACTTTTATAATTTAAAAAAAAAAGCTCTTTTGAGAAATTGAGTCTTAATAAATCCCACAGAACGACCACAATCTTACTTTAAAAGTACTCAAGTGCTAATTACATGCCTTTTGGATAAACACGCTCGTGTGCTATTTGTAGACGGAAACTCTCGTTTTTGAGTGATTTTACTCAAACGCTGGAATTAATTTACCGTGTTTGGAAGTCAATTTCAACGTGAAATATCATGATCGAGCGTCATTTGTTTTGTGTAGGCTAAATAAAAAAGTATTTCTTTACGTGAATAAATAAAGCATTCTGAGCACATCGTTCATCAATAAAACGGTAAAAAAAAGGTTGAGTACTAGAATATACGTCAATAACATGTTTAACTATATTTTGACTTAATATTTTGACGACGTTATGAATAATACCGTTGTAAGTTTTCGTTATAGACAGCTTATAGACAGCTTCTCCCAAATATACATCACATACTAATCCATGTTTAAAATCGAATAACACCTTACTTTGATGTATTTCGCTTAACGCTTCACAACTGAATAACCTTCTCGTAGTTTTAGATTGTCGTAATTTGGATGAAGTTAGCTTCATATAAAAAATAACATCACGATATTAAAATGTCATTTAACATAAGATCAAATATGACAGATATATGTATTTCAAACCTGAGAACAGAGTGTGCAAAAACCTTTTACATCGCTTGCTAGGACCACATACATCTTTATCATTGAGACGATCGACTGCTTTGGAGGAATTAGAAAGCAATTATACTCGCACTTAAAGTATCTTTAAAAAAACTGTAGATTCAGTGTTTATATTTTCTCCTTCTACGTCTTACTTTCAACATCTTTTATTGTTCACGCTTAATAGTTTACACAGATCTAACACATACGATCTTATTCGTCTCAATACTTTGTATTAAGAATATGATCGGTTTGAAACGGAGTGAGGATCACATGTTTGCATAATTAAATTGTATAGTTTGTAAATCAGCTTTTATTGTCACTCTATAATTATAATATTAATCAATAATGACTAAGCAAGAAGAAAATAGTCAAGCATATATTGTATCAATCTCAATAAGACTTTTAAGCTTGTATGGACACAATCTTTTACTCGCATATGTTTTGTAGTTTTATTTCAAATAATACCAAAAAGGAAAACTCCCCAAGTTGGCAATAACACACATAAATGATACGTGTATTTATATAATTTCACGCACAAATTGCAAAACAAGACGAACTCCTTTGATACTTTTCGCGTTTAATTTCGAAGCGGTCACACTCGGATAATCTGGGTTAGATGACACGGAAACATATAACGAAAGTTGTATTCGTGCGGCACGAAATGAAATGACTAGCAAATTATGAATTATGTGAAAACAGTAGTAAAGAGAGACAGAAAAACGATATACAATCTTTTAACCGCACCATTAAACGACAATAAACTAGGGTGTATGAGTATATACTTAACAAATTGCGACATATAAAGTCGAGTAATAAACTGTACGCACAAATGAACAACCGATAGCAAACATTTGGGTCACAAATAAAATCTACTTGCGACTCATGGAAATTGGGGTATAAATCACAGGGATGTCAATGATGTAAGTTAAAGTACAGCACAAAATCTTCTTTTAAGAAAGAGTGCTGTATCGGAAGAAGAAGTATAGATCATATTGGCGATGGTTCAGTGGGTATAATGGTTGCAGTTGGTTACCGTGCGAAAAGCGTGAAAATGGGATGAACTATCGAATAATCATATGACACAGTAAATAATGATTAAAATGCGATTTACATGTACTTGCGCAAAACATAAGCAAAAATGGTCAACTAACAGGCATCGAACGATATTGATTATAAGGCGTATTTTTATGAAATACCATGATCGAGCGTCGTTTTTTGTGTAGGCCAAATAAAATAAGTATTTCTTTACATGAAATAATAATAAAGCATTCTGAGCACATCGTTTATCAATAAAATCGTTAATAAAAAGTTCAGTACTAGAATATACGTCGATGACATGTTTAACTTTATTTTGACTGCATATTTTGACGATGTTATGAATTATAACGTTGTAATTGTTCGTTAAAAACAGCTAATAGAAAGCGTCTCCAAAACATACATCACATACTAATCCATGTTTAAAAAGTCGAATAACACCTTTCTTTTTTGAATTTCGCTTAATGCTTCACAACTTAATAACCTTCTCGTATAAATAGATTGTTGTAAAGAAATTTGAATGAAGTTAAATTCATTTATAACATAACATCACGATATTAAAATGTCATTTTACATAAGATCAAATATGACGGATATATTTATTTACAGGGTGTGCTAAAACATTTTACATCGCTTGCTAGGGCCCCATAAATCTTTATCATTGAGACGATCGACTGCTTTGGAAGAATACGAAAGTTAAAAAAAAACTCGCATTTAAAGTATCTACAAAAAACTATACATTCGGTGTTTATATTTTCTTCTTTTACGTCTAACTTTCAACAGCTTTAATTGTTCACGCTTAATAGTTTACACAGATCTTACACGTACGATCTTATTCGTCACATTACTTAGTATTAAGAATATGATCGGTTTGAAACGGAGTATACCTGAGGATCACATGTTTGCATAATTAATGTGTATAGTTTGTAAATCACCTTTTATTATCACTCTATAATATTAATATTAATCATTTAACATTAAGTAAGAAGAAAATAGTCAAGCATATATTGTATCAATCTCAATAAGACTTTTAAACTTGTATGGACACAATCTTTTACTCGCACATGTTTTGTAGTTTTATTTCAAATAACACCCAGAAGATACTCCCCAAGTGGGCAATAACACATATAATTACACATAAATGATACGTGTTTTTACATAATTTCATGACGGACAAATTTTAAAACAAGACGAACTCCTTTGATACTTTTCGCGTATAATTTCGAAGCGGTCACACTCGGATAATCTGGGTAGGATGACACGGAAACATATAACCAAAGTTGTATTCGTGCGGAACGAAATTAAATGATAAGCAAATTATGAATTATGTGAAAACAGTAGTAAAGTGAGGATGTCGATGATGATGATGATGATGAGATGATGATGATGGTGATGATGATGATGATGATGATGATGATGATGATGATGATGATGATGATGATGATGATGATGATGATGATGATGATGATGATGATGATACTTATGAAAGAAGTAAATTGTGACATTATTTTTATTACCATAAATTATTAATGATGTTCCCGAAGTATTATTTTACATCGCAATTAATTTACGTATATGTACTTTACAGTTTCGGCCCGATTCATAATTGGTGGTTAGTTTGTTAATTGAAAACATATATTGCTTCTTAAATCGTGGAATTATTTAACTGTAGATGAAATTTTGAGATTCGATAATTTTATTTCGTGTTCCATATACCTTCGACAAACCCACGTTTCACAATGATATTTAAATAAACGCGGGTCTATCCGAAAAAGTAAAGATGCATGCACCACTTTTGTACTGGTTCATATGACATTAAAGCACATAAATCTGTATTTCAAATGTTCACACTACATGGCTTTTTTTTAATTAGTTGCATGCAGTCTGATGTAAATAACTTTGCATTTGAACCTACGTTTTGTATATTGTCTCAGTTTCTGTGAACATTTGCTTACTGATTTATGTAAATGAGGTCACATATTTATTTTTGAAAAGTGAGATAATAAAAATGCCATTCGTGGAGATAATGACTTTTCTTGGTGATACATACGAGGGATGATCCAGAAAAACGCATAAAACGCATAATTATATTGTTGTAAAACGGATACATTTTATAAAGCAGATACAAAATTAACGTGAAATATAAAAGCAAGAAAACGTACAATATTATCTGAAAGAACATATAAGTGAATAGACACATCCGCAACCTAGATATTATATATTCAAATTGAAGTACTTTTGACTTTGACAGGAATGACTGTCAATAATTTGTTTTTTAGATTGCAACACGCCTTCACAGAACTTGGTGCTTTCTTGTTGTATGCTAGTTTTTCCACTAATCTTCGGTCAACCACGGACGCAACGATTGAACAAATGCATTTGATTGTGTTCTTTCTCAAAATTTGGCCGTCAAATACGAAATACGGAAATAAAGTATACGCACGCGCGTCCAATACGTTAAAATATTGGATGGTGAAGGGATAAAACGAATAATGACAGCCGATTTAGAGATATCTATAGGTACATAAAACTATAGCGATGTCATCAAGTCAGATAAAACCGCGCGAATTTCCACTATGTTATTATATTGGACGCGCATGCAATTAATTTGTGGGTCAACACTATGTTTATAATGTGCAAGTTTGTTTAATGTTATAAAAATCATGATGGCATATAATCAAAGAAATTTTAGCCAACTTTATTTCTTTTCGTGTATGCGGACGTCATACCTATGACGTTAGCACGTCACAGATATCGCATGCGCACATCATAGCTATCGCGTTCGTACGTCAAAGTTATCGCGTGCGCACGTCGTAGAGACCGCTACATAAAATATATCTTTTGTAATCTTTATGTCACCGTAGTTATGCATTTTTTATTATATATTTTTTTTTAATTGTTTATCTCATCTTGTGAATCCTAGCTATCGGTACATATTCAAACAAACAGAAACACGTGTTTCGATAAATCCTAGCATATTGACTGCAATATAGTTAATAGAAATGTTGAGAAAATAAAATTAGTCAAAGTCATATAAACCGCGTCATGCGAAAATGAGTGTTATTTCATATACGCTTAGCGTAGCTCCAGACAAGCCTGCGCACCCGCACAGTCTGGTCAGGAGCTACCACGTCCGCTCATAAGACCTGATAACATGGTGTGACATAAAAGGACAGCGAAGCGCGTGACAAGACTGTGCGGATGCGCAAGCTAGGATGGAACTACGCTGGCCGTCTATGATATAAGACACATTTGCGCATGATGCGGGTATATGATCTGTGTAATGTGTAAGTGAATTTGAATAATATATACAGTAAAGTATTTGACCTGGATTTATTTTCAATGTGGTGTAATTTGTCAATACATGTATTATTAATGGCAGATGATCTTTGTAAGATCAATATGCATACTGTCTTCATTTTCTGTCGAGAAATGATATGTAATCAAGATTATTAATCAGCGTTGTGTAGAGTTTGAGAGCGTTGTCTATACAAATACGATGAATGTATACTTGTACATCGCTGTCACACTCACCTATTGGACTCGAACATCTGCTTGAATAAAATATGTCAGTTGCACACACGTAAAAAATGTTTCTTATTTTACACCATTATTCATAATATTCAACTTGTTCATATCATATAAAAATTTAAATATTTTTTATAATTCAAATTATTCATATTATTCATATTATTCATATAATTCACATTATTCATCTAAGTCATATTATTCATAATATTCATCTTATTATTCATATTATTATTCATTTTATTCATATTATTATTTATATTATTATACATATTATTATTTTCATATTATTCATATTATTCATATTATTCATATTATTCATATTATTCATATTATTATTNATTGGTGGCATTATTTACATGTACATACTTAAAATCGACTGCTTTAATTATTTATAATGTGTAATCCCTTCCCTATTATGTTTACATATATTTAAAAAATAAAGCAGACATACGTGTTTCTGTATTAATCGGGACTATTTGGTGTTCCGCCAAGACATCTCTTATTTATAAAATCAAACTTCAATGCTCTGACATTTTGTTTAAAACACGATATGTGGTTTGTCGTATTTAAATGTAACGCATACTTAGCAATACTAACGCTGTCACCAGAGCTACATTTGACCGAGTGCATTGGCATTCGTAATAGAAGAGGTATTCTTATGAAGTTTATTTATGCACGTGTTGTGTCTTGCAAATATATAATTCAGACACCCATTATTGTCCCATGATACCAAATCAGGCTGGGTGATGCATTTATTACATTACCGTATGACTATTGTATAAGAAATATATCTTTTAAAGAAAACTCTCTGATACACGAATCATACGGTAATGTAACTACTTTACCAACACGATTTTACTTCCGGAAAGATAAATTGAAGTCTTAATAATACATTTGCAAAAAAGCCTTAATATACTTAATTAACTCCGCCGAATTATCCTTTTTTCGCTTTTCTGCCTAATGGTATTATAATGACCAACTTCATTATTTATTTCCTTTTTTCGCTAATTTGCTTTTAAGTTCACATATAGTCCATTGCGTTTCGTTTTGTTTGGGGTTTTTAGAATATCTCCATTGCCACTATATACGTAAACGTCGATGTATTGACCATTTCAATGAAAGAATGGTTTTCCAAATGGTGTGATCGAAGTGTGTTCAATTAATCACTTCTGGTCGTTTTTGAAGTATGTTGAACGTGCAGTTGATTATTTATAAAGTCGTTTATTGTTGCACGTTGATATGATGCATATTAAAATGTTTTGTGTAAATACATGTATTTAACTAATATTGCTGTTTAAGAGCTGTTTGTCAGAAGATAACATACAAATGCTGTCATGTTTAAGCAACATATTGAAATATATAAACTTGACCAAGTAATAGTGCATTTAAATAGTAAAAATGAACAAAAACCTATTAGAACATAAATTGTAAATATTGCCAACATTCAATTACTTTCCCTTCTAAGATAAGTTCAGTTATTATTGTTTCACTTTATGCAAATAATTAACGTCCTGAAAGCGTTGTGTTATTCATTGAGTAATAAATAAATATTGCTATGTACTCGTATGGTACATTCACTTTAATACATTCAAATCATTTATGGGACAGTAATAGATCACCATCATCCTCATCACTTGTATGATTATCAACTAATAATCATTATTGATAAGACTAGCTACAGAATTTATATACTAATTAACTGACCGTTGAATTCGCGCAAATAATCATTGTTTTACGAAAAANTTATTATTATTATTATTATTATTATTATTATTATTATTATTATTATTATTATTATTATTATTATTATTATTATTATTATTATTTTCATTATTATTCGTGATATTTTTTCCTGTACGCAATTTATGGGGATGAAATTTCCCCTGGGAAAACAAAAAATCCCAATGGGAAAATGCAAAAATCCCACGGGAAAGGCTTTTTTGAACAAAAAATAATAATGAAAAAAATGGA
This sequence comes from Dreissena rostriformis, assembly GCA_007657795.1. Classification (NCBI taxonomy): domain Eukaryota; kingdom Metazoa; phylum Mollusca; class Bivalvia; order Myida; family Dreissenidae; genus Dreissena; species Dreissena rostriformis. The sequence goes on along the minus strand of VMBQ01001161.1, from coordinate 169,036 downwards.
AACATTATATAAAAACCATCGATAAATGCTCACAAAGAAGCATTGTGTCGCATACTTTATCTTAAATAGGAATATCTAAAAGAAAAAAAGCACTATAATTTGCGAAATGTTTGGTTTCGCAAACTTTTTCCGGTTGCCATTGACGTAACAAATTGAGAAGGCACGTGTTAGGAGCTTATGTACTATTAAAAGACGTGCAATTGAACATGCATCATATTCAACGTAGTTGTTTTGCGTTTTCATGCACAGTAACCAGATTTCAGAGGAGAGACGTTTTTCCGGACAATGGTCAAATACGTGTGTGTAAATGACAAAACCCAGCTGGCTGGCTAATATAGGCTCATGTCCTCTAATTTCGTCACGTGTTTTGACCATTCATTTAATTTAGCGCCCATGTATAAACTGTTTAATGTTCAGTGCTCATGTTTTGGTTTCCAACCGACCCAAACAAGAGTTTATCTGGGCTTTAGAATAACACGTGCTTTTAAAGCACACAAGCACTTATTAAGCTGATATAGTCGCGTGTCAACTAAATGTTTGACTTGCGCTTGGTCATTCATCCGATTTAGCTTTTGTAGTTATTTTCTACCGATACGACTCGGGTTATACTGTTCAAGAGGCCTTAGGTTAACGGACTTACTATGGAAGGGAATATCAGTCTGTTCATGTAGGCTGCTAAATTACAATTGCGTGTTGCTTTGTTTTATTTGTAACGAAATAGCTGCCTCTTTGTGTCTTGTTGCTTTTTTCCATCAGTTCTTCAATGGTGCATCCTTAGTTTGTTATACTGTTTAATCAATGTATTTTAATCCTATATTCTTGCCAGTAACTGACGTATGCATATTTTCTGTTAAATTATTCATGCGGCTATGTTCTTGTTGCTTAATTCATCTTTCTTTTCATAAACTGCGTTATAAAATTACAGGGAACCAATAAGAAATTTGGCATTATAACGCAAATTATTATACACGGAGACAACTCTGGTAGGTGTACGATAATTTACGGGGTGTAGACTACATTTATCGAAACAATAATATTTGTGTCCAAACTACTTTTGCTGATTAAACCATTCGTAAAGAGATGTATTCATGAAGAATAGTTATTAAATACATACTATTATTTCTTTGCAACTTGTAAAACATACGGGCACTTTGACGCTCGACCACGATACTCGAAGATTTTGGCATGTATTGAAGTTTGTCATTAAATGCTTTAAACTGATAAATGTAAACATTGGAACTAAAAAGATCCAGTAAAAAAAACAAAACAAGAATACAATTCAAGAAAGAAAAAAAGTAATCCGCGACTAGGTTCAAACCACTGACCTCTGGAGTAAAAGTCACTCGGCCATCCGTGCTCATACAGAAATGGTGTATTTTATACTGTAAAATAATATCAGCAATCCTCGTAGTGTCACAAAATATAACGATAACAACATAACTCTCTTAATTATTCAGTCGTTTCGTGTTGCAACGCTTTATAGTTTTCATATTTTGTATTTGTCAAAAGATGCATACATGTGTATAGTGGATATTTTAGAGCATTGCAAATGTTCAGTATTACTGTTTTCTCACGAATATCATAACTACAACGAAAATGTGCTTATCTGAAACAATCTTTTTTTACAATTTTGTCAATTTACCAAAACGTGAAAAGGTCCCTTTAGCGGATAAATTTATTGACATAACCTTATTCATCGACTTTCAATAAAATGTTAATGCATTGCTCCAAGGTTATCAAAGAGCTTGTTTTGTTTTATTGTTATTTTTTTTATTTAAATGCTACTATGATATTAATCAAATATTGCGACGAAGTACTTATGTCAATTAATTGTATTAGAATTATGCTTAAAGTCATTAAACCAACGCTAAATAGTATCACGTCAGTTGTCCTTTAGGCTTAATAAAAATAAGTTTTATTTAACTTTGTTTGCCCATGTGATTATGTAGTGTAACATAAACATTTTTTACCAGTGGGCAGTCCGTTTCCCGCCCCCACCGACCCCACCCACAGCAACCACACACAAAACAACAACACACAACAACAAACAAAACAAGATAACACCAAAGTGGATAATCGTCAAGGACCAACTAAAGATCTGGAAACTGCAGCTACAATTTAACATTCGTCCCAACTTTCGTGAGTCTAGTAAGTTTATGAGGTAGAGGTGCTGGGTCATACTTCGGGTCCACACATAATGCAGCTTAGGAACCATTTTCGCATGACGCGGACAATTTTAATATGAAACTGAATCCCGTGACTCAGCTGTAAAATGCCTGCTGGTTTATTCCAAAAAAGTTTAATCGTGGTATTGATTTACGGTGATGGAGCAATTGATAAAATACAATTTACTTCATTTTGTATGATGAATAGCGAGTCTGATAAGGTAATTGACAAAAATCAAAGTTTGTTCATATCTGCCGTTTTTGATGTTCAACAACATGACACTAAGTGCAAAGCACAGTGCATGAGGTTTTATAAACTTTAACGCGGTCTTCAAAGGAGACGCACTATTCAACTACCAATCGAGACTGATGCAATTTAATGTTTTTGTTATCATTTGAACACTCATGTAAATTGCATATTTTTGCTAAGCGCTACCCATCTGCTTCAATTTGCATCCGGATTGTATAGAAGTTATACTAGTGTAACATTAAATGACAAAATTTGTGTGTATAGTTCAAACGTTATCATAAACCATCGTGCTTATATATGTTTTGTTAAGAGAATAATTTAAGCACTCTATAATAATAATATTAATCAATTATCATTAAGCAAGAAGAAAATAATCAAGCATACATATTATCAATATCAATAAGACTTTTGAACTTGTAAGGACACAATCTTTTACTCGCACATGTTTTGTAGTTTTATTTAAAATCACACCCAAAAGGAAAACTCCCCAAGTGGGCAATAACACATATACTCACACATAAATGATACGTGTATTTATATAATTTCATGACGGACAAATTGCAAAACAAGACGAACTCCTTTGATACTTTTCGCGTTTAATTTCGAAGCGGTCACACTCGGATAATCTGGGTAGGATGACACGGAAACATAAAACCGAAGTTGTATTCGTGCGGCACGAAATGAAATGACTAGCAAATTATCAATTATGTGCAAACAGTAGTAAAGAGAGACAGAAAAACGATATGCAATCTTTTAACCGCACCATAAAACGGCACTAAACTTGGGTGTATGAGTATATACTTAACAAATTGACACATATAAACTGTACGCAAAGATGAACAACCGATAGCAAACATATTATGTGATACTTTTAAAGGGTGATTTCGTAAGAATGTTCAATTTTTTTTCTTTATAGTTTTAAATAAATCGAGTATAATCCATGTTCTTTTTATTTAAAAATTATTGCCCTTTGCAAGCTTACTCGAGATTTTTGGTCAAGTTAAACAGATAGTTTCCTTAAAGAGACTTTCGGCGTTGATATAAACAGTGATGTCATTTTTGTCCTAGATATTCAACAGCGGGACTAAGATGATTGGGTACGTGTCTTCTAGGACACCTGCTTTAAAGGGACCTGTTCACGTTAAGGTTAATTGACAAAATTGTAAAAAATGTGTTTCAGTTCTGCAATTTTTTTTTATATATGGTATTTGCGAGGAAACAGTAATACTGAACAAATACCATGCTCTTAAATATCAATTATATGTATATGATGACGATTGAATAATTTGGAGAGTTATGTTGTTATCGTTATATTTTGTGACATTTCGAGGGTCAGTGGTTCGAGCCCCGGTGTGGATTACTTTTGTTTTCTCTTTTTTTTTAAATTTACTCTCTTTTGTATACTGGAGCTATTTATAACCGATGTTTACACTTATCAATTAAAGGCATTTAATGACAAACTTCAAAACAGGCCAAAATCTGTGAACAAGTCCCTTTAAGATCGCTTTTAGAGAGCTTCTTGCAAAATAGTAATGCGGACACCGGACCCATTTTGTTTTTAGATTAACTCATAGTATTCATAATAAATAATATGTACCGCGAATACTGCGATCATAAACCATCATCCTATATTTTCATCAGTGAAATGACCTTTATTTTCACTAAGGTAATTTTCGTTATTATAATTGATTCATTAATTGCCAAGCATCTTAAACAAACTCACATGATTAGAAAATAATAGTTAGAGTAAATGAAAATCAGTTTATATCAAACACGTTTAGATATTGTTATGCTAATCAATATATGCTCACTTCGTATTGACAAGTGTCTATTCATGCTATGTGCGTTAATTACCATGAAAACGTTTCAATGAATTCAAACAATTTTATAACCACATTTAAATTAAAAGAAAGCTCTTTAACATTATAGATTAAATACGATGTGCTTGAGAAATTGAGTCATAATAAATCGCACAGAGCGACCACAATCTAACTCTAAAATTACTTAAATGCTAATGAAATGCCTTTGGATAAACACGCTCGTGTGCTATTTGGAGACAAAATTCTCGTTTTCGAGTTATTTTACTCATTAGCTGGAATTAATTAACCGGGTTTCGAAGTCAATTACACCGTGAACTATTATGATCGAGCGTCGTTTTTTGCGTACTGTAGGCTAAATAAATCAAGTATTTCATAACGTGAATAAATAAGGCATTCTGAGAATATCGTTCATCAATAAAATTGTTAATAATATTATCAGTATTGTAATATACGTCAAAAACATGTTTAACTTTATTTTGAATGCATATTTTGACGACTTTATTAATAATACCGATGTATTTGTTCGTTATAGACAGCTAATTGACAGCTTCTCCCAAATATACATCACATACTAATCCATGTTTAAAATCGAATAACACCTTTATTTGATGTATTTCGCTTAACGCTTCACAACTGAATAACCTTCTCGTATAAATAGATTGTCGTAAAGAAATTTATATGAAGTTAATTTCATATATAACATAACATCACGATATTAAAATGTCATTTTACATAAGATCAAATATGACAGATATATGAATTTCCAACCTGAGAACAGGGTGTGCTATAACCTTTCACATCGCTTGCTAGGACCCCATAAATCTTTATCATTGACACGATCGACTGCTTTGGAGGAATTATTAAGTAATTGTACTCGCACTTAAAGTATCTTAAAAAAACTAAAGATTCAGTGTTTATATTTCTCCTTCTACATCTTACCTATCAACAGCTTTTATTGTTCACGCTTAATAGTTTACACAGATCTAACACATACGATCTTATTCCTCTCATAACTTAGTATAAATAATATGATCGGTTTGAAACGGAGTTAGGATCACATGTTTGCATAATTAATTTGTATAGTTTGTAAATCAGCTGTTATTGTCACTCCATAATAATAATATTAATCAATCATCATTTAGCAAGAAGAAAATAGTCAAGCATACATTGTATCAATCTCAATAAGACTTTTAAACTTGTAAGGACACAATCTTTTACTCGCACATGTTTTGTAGTTTTATTTTAAATAACACCAAAAACGAAAACTCCCCAAGTGGGCAATAACGCATATAATCATACATAAATGATACATGTATTTATATTATTTGACGGACAAATTGCAAAACAAGACGAACTCCTTTGATACTTTTCGCGTTTAATTTTGAAGTGGTCACACTCGGATAATCTGGGTAAGATGACACGGAAACATATAACCGAAGTTGTATTCGTGCGGGACGAAATGAAATGACTAGCAAATTATGAATTATGTGCAAACAGTGGTAAAGAGGGACAGAAAAACGATATACAATCTCTTAACCGCACCATAAAACGGCACTAAACTTGGGTGTATGAGTATATACTTAACAAATTGCGATATATTTAGTCGAGTAATAAACTGTACGCAAAGATAAACAACCGATAGCAAACATATTATGTGATACTTGTAAAATGTGATTTCGTAAGAATGTTCTTTTTTCTGTTTGAATATCCTGTTTGGGGTCACACGCAAAATCTACTCGCGACTTATGGAAATAGGGGTATGAATCACAGGGTTGTGAATGATGAAAGTTAAAGAAAAACACAAAATTTCCTTTTTAGAAGTAGTGCTGTATCGGAGAAAGAAGTATAGATCATATTCGCGATGGTTAAATGAGTATTACGGTTTCAGTTGGTTACCGTGCGAAAAGCGTGNTCAATAACGTGGTGCGGTTACTTGTTATTGATCATACCCAGAGTGGTCTTATTTGACGTATAAAAACAAATGCTCAAAGAAAAAGGTGTTCGTTTTTTTTTTGTTTTTTTTTTTATTTTGTTTTATCTTTTGCTGCTTATTGTTTGTTATAATCGAATAAACTTATTGAGAATGAAGAGAGATATAACAATATAAGTAATGCATATTTCACGGCACTTAATACCTGAAAGTATTAGTGCGTGCATTGTCGTGGTTTACTTTGTGAACCGTGTAATTAAGTATGTATATTTTCACAATGAGATGATATACACATATTATTTCGTAAAAACTGTTCAGAATTGCACCTAGGTTTAACAGTAGATTAATGGAATAATTTACACCATGTAATTGCAGTAAAATAATAGTATTGGATCATCAAGTTCAAATATAAACAAAACTAATGTTTATATTCCATTATATTTTACTTCCTAACAATATGTTATATTTGAAATGTTATGGACCAAGTACAATGCACCGATTTAAAGTATATTATTAATCACGTTTTATTCGTGAAATAAAATAGAACATGAACACGTGAATGCATATGGCATTTCTTAAGATATCTAACAATTATTCGCGTGTTAGCATAGAGGTAAGAATGATGTAGATTTCTTAAAGGCCTTTTAATGGTCAAACAACCTATTATAGTTCACATTTCTTGTGTTACATTCCTATGCCCACCAAACCTAAACTTTTCTACACGTTTTGCACATTGTAATCAAATGTATTGTTAATTGAACACAAGATTCCAGTGCAGTGAATCAGACATTGATTTAGATTTTATGTAAGATTGTGTACCAGAGATTGTAGTCATGCATAATATAACAGACAAATTAGTAAATCTTAATGGGAATGGGGCTTGTTTCAAATACTTTCAATCAAGATCACTTAATATAGATTTGCCTCTTTCAACCTTGTCTTACCTTTAACGTTATGTCTGCACATTCTCGCGGGATATAAAAGAAATGGTAAAAGTCCAGTGTGAAGAATTAAAACTGTGATCGTTAAAAAGTGTAAATTTATATAAATCTAAATTTAAATTTTAAAAATTTCTATTAATGGCATTGCCTATTCCAAAGAAAGATTGTGAATTGTATTTTCGTTTATTCCTTTCTGAGATTTCCAAATTAAAATGTGAATTATATATGCACGAAATACGAAGGCATCAAAATACATTTAAATGTGTATGACATTCTACATAGTGTCATGCGTGCTAATGGCATGATAAGAGCAAAGATATGTTCCCTTTTTGTAACACTATACAACTTTAAACAACACAAAACACTACGTATAGTGTTAATTGTAATTCAAACGGTGTTCGATTAAATATCAAATCAATTTCCTGAGCGTCTGCAAACTCATTTCATCGCATTGTATGCATAAATATTTGTATTATAGACTTTCATAAATTCAATAAATGACCCTAAGGAATAGGGTTATTTACAAAGCGGCCTGTTTCGATCAAATGATTTGGAAATATCAATGTGATGACAACAGCTCAAACTTAAGCGGGTAAATGTTATTGGTTAAATGAAAATGTACTCGCATTGGGACATTTGCATTGATTGATCTCTCATGTTCTACATACATTGTCTGGATATGTCTTTTGGAATGTCTGTAGGAGACAATAAATATTAAAATCGAGGGAAATTATTACAATATAAGTAAAGCCAGCTTGTTATATAATTGTTTCAAATAGGGCAATTTGTATCATTGTCTCAAACTATCTCTACGTTTTGGTCGCACTTAAGAAACTAGGGTCTGGACCACATTTTCATACTATTTCGTGCATGTGAAAGGTACATGTATCACACTGATTTATACTTCATTTGATGCAGATACTTCAATGCTTTTGCCTCAATGTGTAGGGTGTAATTTAACTTGATTTGCTAGATGAAATGAATCATAACACAGATAGTTCACACGCGTAACTAGGAGGAAAATGGACGGAAAGAAGATTCAGGGCGGTTGACGTCTTATTAGCTTCTTTCAAAGTGTGCAGTATGAAGGAGCGTCACCCGGCCCGCGAACCACACACTATGCATTCCAAACACGAGTGAATAAAGAAGCAACTCTGTTCTTTTGAGATTCGTTACGTCTTTTTTTCATTTCGTTTTATGTTCGTAAAGAAAAAGGCATAAATATGTTTAATAAGAAAATATTACGTGAATTATTACTTCAAAATAATGACATCATTTAAAAATTTGAATTCAGCATCAATACCGGTCATTTGTATTTACATGTATTAAATCGGGAATAAGTGCAAAACTCAACTTTAACACTTATTTGGTAATTGTTGCTCTTATAATAAAATTTCCATTACAATTCTCTCTGAATCACTGAAGACCATCAACTAAAATCACAATATTAATATTATGAATACCAAATTGCTTAATCCAATTCAAACCCTTACTATTAAAAATTCATTTTCTAGTGCAAAAACGCCATTAACATGCACAAAGCATAAAACGTAAACCGTTAGTTATTTATCAAAATGGTTGTACAGCGTGACATCGTTATTTCAAAGTCTGCAAATATGGGAAGTTCGATTCATCCGAATACGGTTCAACGTCACTGCGATGAAATGCAAACCTAATTCCGATGACGATGATGATGATGATGACGATGATAATGGTTATGATGATGACGTCCATGATAATGATGAGGATGGTGGTGATATTGTAATGACGCTGATAATTATCTGGTAGTGGTTGAAGTGATGTTAAGGCAATAATGTTGAGGATTTTTGTAGATTAATGTAACAGTGAGGAGTTGCAATATCAAAACAATCTGATACATGCAATTCGGTAGTAAGTAGTAAAAGTACTGCCACAAAGTAGCATCCTAATGTACTCAGCGAGTAAATTACCTAACAGAAAATTAATTGATTCTAAGTAAACCGTGTAAAGCGAATAACCGAAATAAAACCAGATGTAGGCATGGCGTGTTTAAGACAAAGTTTAAAAAGGGGTAGACAGAGTAAATTATGTTAATTTTAATATCATAGTCCCTTCATTTTGACAAATCATTAACGTTTTTATTGATATAGTAACTTACTACATTTAGAGTAAAGTATAGGTTTGTAGGACCTTTGACTATATTCATGTTTTCATGCAGACAATCATCCATCAGTCTTATTTAATATGTATTTCGTACTTCCTTACACTTTTCTCACAAGTCAACCTTTCACTTCGAAATAAAGAATTTCAAGAGCTTTTTTTTTTTTTTTTTAATTTTCAACGTTCGAAGAGGCCCATCTGTTGCTTCGGTTTGTGATCGATCAAAACAATACAAGAGACAGTCCATTAGTTCACTACATCGGACTTAAATTTTGAATAATTATATACATCTATATTATTTCTAGTCCAAAGATCAGAAGATTGGGTGTTTAAATATAATAACAAATAAATGGCAAATGAATAGTGTTGTGTTAAAAATATTAAATGATGCGTATGCAATGGTACATGTTTTAAATTGAACATTCCCGTATTAGACAAACCAATACAGTTTGTTCGTATGAATGCATATCATCTTCAAACAAATTGTAGGAGCTCTGTAAATGTTGAATACAAGACTAGACGTTGGATATTTAGTTCAATGTACTAAATTGACCTAAGCGTGGTTTTTTTATATTCAAGCTAAAAACGTACATTGCTAGCTGCCATAACGCAACGCAATGAAAACCCGCACTGAATGTTTGTCTTTGGCGTGTGTCAAAATGAATGGTGAACACATGCAAGCTTCTAACAAAACTGTCTCGTCCAAAGCCTTAATACGTCTTGAATCGGTATTAAAAAAAAAAAACACTTCTCGCGTTATTATTTTCAGAATATTCAAAGTAGATCGTTTGATTTCATGTTAGTGTAACTTTAATAGAAAAACCGAAAAATGATGTTATGGATGAGGTAAAACAATCACGCGATTTTATTAAATTCGAGTTGAGCATATTTCTAGTATTGTAGTACACATGTTTTGTCTTTTATCGCATTCCTATACAATATATACTTAAATGAATGATTAAGGAGTGTCATCCAAAAAGCATAAGAAGTTATACAAGATGTTTATAATAGGTTGAATGATGACGTTACTTGTAATTATATCGCTCAAAACATTGAGAACAAGGAAGTTGATATTCAATAGCGTGAAACTATTAAGCACGGATTTGGATTATTAGATCAGAAACGCATAATTAAAAACAAGATTTTGAAAGTGGAAAATATAAATGATCAATAATTAGTTATCAAATAACTTTACACTTATGAAGGCTAACGTAAACTTGTAACCTTATCGAGGACAATCAGACTGTTATCAGGGGAAACAATTGCAGTCATAGCTATATATGCCATATATTCAGAAATATTCTGTCTAGCACCTTCATGGTTGGGAAAGTTTGATATCATTATATCAGTCAGTACTCTATAAATGCGTTGTGTGTTTTGAACAAACTCATTAGTAACATATTCCCCAATTTATGAAAATGATCAATACAAAAACACACGATGCTTTCGACAGTGAGAATACAAGGTCTACATAATGTCGTAAAATCAAAAAATATAATCTTGCTTGGATTGTTATGTATATGCAAAACTTCTAACAAACTAATTTTAGTGAAACCGAAATAAGTGATTACTAAAATTTTAACTCAAATCGATATTTAACATTTTATTTGAAAACGGAAGTGATTGTATTAATCATTTACATAATGGCTCTACCTTTTGAACTTGCCAATTTTCTTGTAACGTAGAAACCATCTAAATATGATGGCTACATGAATTTCCAGACGAAATTAACACATAATATACTTAAACCCTAAGTGCGACTGGAGTAAGAATAACACTTTCTAGCCACATTGTTATTTACACTTATGTTTTTTCACAATAACGTATTATCAAATTATTCGCGAAGACTTAAGAATAGATTAGGAACTCTTATTCGGATCCTGACGACTGTGTTTCATCGTCAAGACATGAACTGTAATTCTCGTCCGAAACGGGGATAATATTTACGTGTTATTTTTGTATTTCGATATCTAAGCGGGAAGATGTAAGTCAAAAATGGCACAATGTCAAGAAGTGCGCTCATTTGAGCACACGAACACCTTCTATAAAAAACGAAATTGATGATTTAACGAATTTCAGCACGTTTCAGACGAGTGTTTTAAACGGAATCACAATTATGCTTTGTATATCAAGATTTAACACATATTCCGTTCGCGTTTGTCAAACTCGCTTGGTGGAATGAGTATAATTATTTAATCAAGTCGCACTTAACTTTTTTCATACATAATACATCTCATCGTATTCTCATCTCACTAGATTTTTAAATTTGTTTGAATGCAAATCAACTTAACCATCCATTGTTTAAAAATGTATCACGCTTTCATATGTATGCAATATTTTCAACAAATTGGTTATTTAAATGATTTTATCTCGATGTAAAAATTTAAATTTAAAGTTAACAAACAAAAGATATATCTTATTAGTTTTCCATTAATGTTTAAACCAAAGGATACTGGTTATTATTATCAAAATTAGAATAATCTGAATGGGTCAAAAGAGAATATTCAAAACGAAATGTTTTAACCCAAAGAGGTCACTGTGGTGTTGTGAATATTATGCCCGCGTTATGATCAAGAGGTCCCGGGTTCGATCTGTGGACGTTTTCGAGATCTTTCTGAAGTACTAATTTTGCCCATAGAACGGACTCAATAGCGAAACAATAAGCCTTATGCTTTCGATGCAATTGAGCATAAATAAAACGAAATATTAGACAAGACTTTGCATTTGGTTTGAAAATAGAACACTAAGGATATCAGAGCAATGCAGAAGAGAAAGGTAGAAGTGTGGGCCATTAGCAAATATGTGAAGTAAAGAGTAATTATTCTATTCACACAATATGTTTGATTTATTTCTCTCACATCATAAGTGATAAACATTACAAGTATATGATATTGATCGTAATTTTGTGCTGTGTCATTATATCAGTGTCATTAATTGCAAACGTAAAAATACATTTCAATACACGTATTATTAAATAATAGGCATACAAGCGCACTTTTCGTAAAACGATGGTCATGCTAAGAAATAAACAGGCCATGCGTATTTTACAATAAAATGTACATAATAAAATTATCTATATAATTGTGTTTAATTATAAATTTATTTATATCAATGACACAAAGATATCATTTGATAATCTAGAAATTCCATTAACATACAATTTGCATACCGACCTGATTCAAAATGACATATGAATGTTTTCTTTGGTATCCTACTGGTCATGCTTAGACCGTTTAACAATCGGACAACATGTCAATCCGAGGGTCTGGTAAACTTGTTTTCAAGTATCTAAATACAAACTATCAAAAGTACATTACAGCCTAGCTAATCGATATGTTCGCTTCATTTTCATTGGAAAATAATATTTGTTTGTAAAGTTTTCCTCCGAGACAAACAGTAATTAGTAAATAGGTATCACAAATAAGTCAGCCTATAAAATAAAACGTTTCTAATTGGTGAATACTTATTTCCAAAACGTATGTATAACAAGCGAATGCAATGTCATCTCTTAATGTACAATGACGGTATTAGATTCAAGCCTGGGAGCATTATCAGAAATAACTATAAATGAAGAATTTGATCATCCATACGTTTCATTAGATAAATATCACATTATTTTCATATATACGATAGCCTGAAAACACAGCCTGTTCTTCGTACTCGATGTGAGAAATTATTGTGACATTGGTCAGTAACAAAAATATTACATCAAAATATTCACAAATAAATAGATTCTTCATAAGAGCGTGAATTGAAGCATACAGACCAGCTTTGCATTAGGCGTTCAAACCGAAAAATACATAATGCGTGAGAAAAAAACAACAACCATATAATCACATGTACTAGTTTGCATATTTTTCAAAGTAGAATGATAAAATGAAACAATGCCCTTTTTGTCTTCATTAAACGACAACCAACATAATGTGGGATGAAGATGATGAATTCAATGGTCTCATGAGAGTCAGTGTAGTACCCACGCAAAGTTAGATTTATATTTATCTTCCCCAGTGATATACACAAACGAGAGCTAGCGAGACACTATTGTCACATTTGGGAATGCTAATGACACACTTTCTGGAAAGTGTTGTCGAATATCCGCAATTAAGCTATAATCATGTTATCATACATCTGGAGTTTTGACGATATTTTATGGCAATCTGACATTTACAACTCGGACACATACTTAGTTGTCTTTGAACTTTAGTGATGACGATCATATATGGTCACTTGACATTAAACATCTCGGAATCATACTGTGTTGTCTTTGAAGTTGACCTTTAAGTTGTATGAGAAAATCCTCGATGATCGCAATTTAGACTCATCATGGTAACTGAAAATAATATCGAAATGTGAAACTAAGTACGTTTTATGTTGTTTAACAACATAAGGACGTCTATGATCACAACTATCCCAACGTAAATTACCAATTCTCTAAGATCATCAAATAAAAATAAATGTGTCATCTGTATTGTCCATGGGTTAAAAGTTCAGTTTATTCGTTCGCGTTTTACTGAAGACATTTCCAGTATTTACTTTAAAAGACTTGATACTTTTTCAATTTCTTCAATCTGAAGCAATTATAAATTATAAGTGATGGCATCCTGACCACCAAATAATCGTACGTCATTGCTTTATGTACTTATGATAATGTTTTTATTTTCTAATGTACAATAATGACTATTTTAGTTTTACTCTTACATGTTTTCTGACAACAATATATTTTTAATAATTATCACTAAAACACGCCATATAAAATCTGCACAGTAATATAGACAGATTTTTATTTTATTTTAGTTAAAATACGCAGGTGCGAACATAATTAAGTTTCATACGGGTTTTGTGTATCTTTTTAAAACAGAAACATCTGTTGCGTATGTCAAATACATGTGTTTCTTTATTTACAGAGAATACATCATTAAATCAAACGGGAGTGAGAGAATCTTGCTGTACAAATGTCGCTCAAATCGGGAGACTAAACAATCGCGGATCAGAAGTAACATAATCATATTAAACTTTTTCATAAGAATGGAATATGTAATACTCGTGAATGTGTGACTTAAGCATACATTTTTTGCAACGTATCTACTTTTTGCACTTGAAATAATTTACACCACCCTTCATTGTGAATTCGTCAATAATATGACCGCTTTCCAATTGCATAGTGTATTGGCTATATTTTACAAATGGGAGACTTGTTCATACAATGAATAAATCAACTATGGTACTTACATTGTGGTTGTTTATGTGATAACACAAATATATTTAGATATCAGAAATTCTAAGTTAGTTTTCATATACAGATATCCTCTATTTATTCCGAATGCACAAGTTACCTTCCACTGTTTATATACCTTAACTTGACTGATATGGTCATTAGGGGACAGTCTACAGTTTTTCTTGAAAATCCCCAGGCCGACAATCACTGGTCTGCAAACACCCTGAAAACAAGGCCTCCAGTCACAACCTGATAATAGATTAAGACAATATTTAGTGCAGCTCATTAACAGCTTGAACATAAAGCACAAAACAATGCAGAAAATGATGTTTAAATTGATATCTGGGGTAAAATAGACCTTTTCGGGGGTCTCGGAACTTGACCGTAAAAACCCCATTTTTAGATAAACCCGGCAATCGCATTTATCTTTCCGGGTAAGATAACGCACACAGTCGACAACATGCTTTGCACTATCACAGCAAATGCTTTCAAACTGAAACAAACATAATGGGTCATTACCATTGAACTTTTTTGCATTGCTAACTTATTTAAACCCACTGTTGAAATCTATCAAATGCCGGCTGCTTCAAGCAGGAAGTACATGTGTTTACTTCTCACTGTGCAGAATGTTGAAAAAAATCCAGGTCAATTAGTTTCGAATAACTGAAAACAAGTGAAATTACTAGAATAGTGACCCTTAATAGTTACATTTCAGCTTCTGGAGTGAAAAACCTTTTTTGTTTCGGCCATACACCTTAAATTAAGGAAATTGACCGGGGCCAATGCGCAAATAAGGCTTAAACATCTGTTGACTGCCTCCTTATTACCGGAATAACTATAAGTTTTCAGACACTCTCAATTTTTGGACTCCCCCGTTTTTAGCCAAAATAATTATTTGTCGTGCCTCTAAATTTTCGGACACACTGGATTTGTCCAAAATTAAGGACTCCAAATATTCGGACAGCTTATTTTAATTCTATTTTACCAGAATTCTGCCCTGATGCGCTTATCTGGTGACTCTCCGAGCATGCGTTTTTACAACCCGATTAAGGTCATAAAATCTCGCAGACGAATGCCTAAGGGCAGTGGCAGCGGTAATAGACAATGGTTTCACCCATCAGCTTAAAATGACACATATCTAAAAGTAATGTATACTATACGGCGTATTTTACAAGCACGTGCTATTTTTCTTATAAACAATTGACGCTTTAGAAATTGCAAACCCGTATCAGATCGTCAACGCAATATTTTAAGAGTGTCTCTAAATGTTCTAATACACGTTTTTTTGTCTCGTAATTTTCGGACACCTGTATTTTTTTAATATAATTTTTATCCAAATTTTCGGACACTAGGATTAATGTGATGCTCATAGTTCTTTAACTGCATATGACTTGCGGAGTCAATTACATTTTAATATTTTTAGATTCCAAATATGTGTTTTATTCAATTTCAGTTCATTTTACCATTATTATTTAAATGTATTTAGAATTGTAACACTGCATATGGGAATTTTGCATGCTATGGTTGTGTTATTGGATAATATCGAAGTAAACAGAATATTAAAATTTCATTCTTTTCTTTCCATTTAAATTGTGATAACATGTTGTTTTATAATATCTGGACTAGTGTATTATTTATTTCAACCGCATGGGATATATCCCTTTACGAAGTTAATCAACCGCCGTTAGCTGTGTTGGTGTTTGTTAACTGACGTTTATTGTGCTGGTGTTTATGAACTGACGTTAGCTGTGTTGGTGTTTGTTAACTGATTGTGCTGTGTTTGTTAACTGACGTTAGCTGTGTTGGTGTTTGTTAACTGACGTTAGCTGTGTTGGTGTTTGTTAACTGACGTTAACTGAGTTGGTGTTTATTAACTGACGTTAGCTGTGTTGGTGTTTATTAACTGACGTTAGGTGTGTTGGTGTTTATTAACCGCCGTTAGCTGTGTTGGTGTTTGTTGACTGACGTTAGCAGTGATAGTGTTTATTTATCGCCGTTAGCTGCGTTGGTGAGTATAAACTGACGTTAGCTGTGTTGGTGTTTATTAACTGACGTTAGCTGCGTTGGTGTGTATAAACTGACGTTAGCTATGTTGGTGTTTATTAAATGACGTTAGCTGTGTTGGTGTTTATTAACTGACGTCAGCTGTTTGGTGTTTATTAACTGACGTTAGCTGTGTTGGTGTTTTTTATGTGACGTTAGCTGTGTTGGTTTTTATTAACTGACGTTAGCTGTGTTGGTGTTTATTAACTAACGTTAGCTGTGTTGGTGTTTATTAACCGCCGTTAGCTGTGTTGGTGTTTGTTAACTGACGTTAGCTGTGTTGATGTTTGTTAACTGACTTTGCTGTTTTGGTGTTAATTAACTGACGTTAGCTGTGTTGGTGTTTGTTAACTGACGTTAGCTGTGTTGGAGTTTGTTAACTGACGTTAGCTGTGTTGGTGTTAGTTAACTGACGTTAGCTGTGTTGGTGTTTATTAACTGACGTTAGCTGTGATGGTGTTTGTTAACTGACGTTAGCTGTGTTGGTGTTTTTTAACTGACGTTAGCTTTGTTGGTGTTTGTTAACTGACGTTAGCTGTGTTGGGGTTTGTTAACTGACGTTAGCAGTGTTGATGTTTATCAACTGACGTTAGCTATGTTGGCGTTTATTAACTGACGTAAGCTGTGTTGGTGTTTGTTAACTGACGTTAGCTGTGTTGGTGTTTATTAACTGACGTTTGCTGTGTTGGTGTTTGTTAACTGACGTTAGCTGTGTTGGTGTTTGTTAACTGACGTTAGCTCGTTGGTGTTTATTATCTTACGTTAGCTGTGTTGGTGTATGTTGTTTGAAAATATGTTAATATTCGATTTCACAATATTAAGTATACATAATGTCCTTATTAAAAAAAATATATTCATAGCATCAACTTGTTAAAATAAATAGCAATGCTGTACTTAGCGATGATTTCGTGATAAATCGCAACTTAGTATTGCGCGTGTCTGGTTTTTATGCATGGATGACATTAGAATTATTTAATCCTGAGAACATTTTGTGTGATATTTTTGTGGTGCAAGAACGCTTTTGTACGTGTACAAGATTGGTACAAACGTAAATTCACAATAATATGTTGAACATTATTATTATGGGAATGTGTGTATGATATGCAAACGAAAATGGACAGCAATTTCCACATTTTAGTATTACAGTATAATGCATTTTATTTTTAGTTGCGTATATTAATACCTTTTATTTAATACACACTTGTGAAAACTAGCATTTGTGACATTCAATATTTTGTTAGATATATCTCATTTAATTACATTGCACATCCGCCACGTTCTTCTGGCTTGCAATATAATAGCGATGTGCCTTCTTTACATCGAATTGGTGATATTGTATTCTAAACTGTTAACATCCATCGCGTCAATACAATTCATTAAAATTCTAATTTCCGAATTCTATTATTCGGAATTAAAAAAATAAAAATATTATTGTCGATACTCTTGGTTTTGCATTTGTGACATTTATGTTGTACTTATTACAATCATTTTGTCCGTAGTTGTCTGTAAAAAAAACAAATTGATGTTGGAAGCGATCTGATATAAATGTTGTACAACGAATGAGTCTTGTATGTATAACTATCACAAATGCAAATTCTAATAGCCAAGAAGATAGCGGTATGAAGCAAACGTATGTGAAACGGTCTTATATAAATTAATTAAAACAATAGCGAACGCAATATAAAACAAAACACACATATGTGTTTGGCTATCTTTTGAACTGTTGGCATGCGTTCTGGTAGACATATTTACGCAGTTTACAGTTAAAGCTTTGTTGAAACAGAACCTAGCATATATTTGAAGTCGATATCTTAAGATTTATAAACTATAAATAGCAATCGTTGGTATGCAAAACTGCTTTCATAATTTACATTCGGTACATTCATAATAACAATCTATTAAAAAACTTGAGCTGTTTAATTTGTTTGGTTTAGTGAAAAACAGTCTTTGACCGCGGTCGTATTGCGATCATTTGAAATTTAATTTTATTCAGTTCATTATTTCGTGGAAGTTACGTTAGCTTTGAAAACCACAAACACGACTTTTACATCTTGCACGTTTCCGTCGTGGAGAATGTTTCTTATATTTCTTTACGATTGCACTACGTTAATGAGGTTGTCACACGAGATAATAGCGTTCCTATCAAATAGCCTTCTCTACGTTAATATTGACAGTTCTCTGGTATTTGAATGATCGCAAATCAGTAATGAAGCCTTGCTCTCTTGTGTAAATAATGCCGCCATACATGGTGACTGACAATCCACGCACGTAAGTTGTTCTGTATTGTCTTTGGCACGAAGCAAGACGAATTATTTCCGTTATTAAGATATTCAACGCGTAGTGTCTCTAAAACGCATCCAAACGATGAAGTGCAGTGATTAGAAATCGTAAAATATTGCCTTACTTTAATATAAAATTATTCATTTAAATACGTTGTATGCTGCTTGTTAGATTTTTCAAATTGCAAATAAAAGGTTCTTTATATTCGTGACGTAATTTGAGAATTATTGATAATCGGTTGAGTTTGTATTTAAGGTCGGCCCGATATAGAGTAATTCTATTTAATAGTATGACTTAGTGCTGCAAATCAATTTATAGAACTAATTAATTTATTAACGAAGTCCGTACCAGATTTCAGTAGACAATAGCTTCATAACATGAAGTAATAATTATAATATAAATAATGCAAAACTCCAGCAGGACATCATTCTAATCATCACTTAATAGGTCCTGAATTTGAGGCAAATGACCAATTGACATATATTTGGACAAAAGTAAAATCACAGCACAAAAAAAACACTTGGTCACCGCTTCCGAACGGTCAATTCAAAGCATAGCAAAATCAGTTTAAGGGCGCCCAAACCTCACACTTGGCCCAAATTTATTCGTAAAGCATACAAGTGACAATACAATCTAACCTTTTAGCACCACAATTCCAATCAAACTGCACTAAAAGAGAAAAGAAGAGAATACGCTTCAATTTAATTCCAGTTGAATTGCTAAATGGCCGTATGCACCAGATCACCGGAAATTTGCAAATTGTACGGTTCGGTTATTTATTGTTATGTAACTGGCATGTTCGTATATATCTTTAAAAAAGCTCAAGTCATATAAATGATTTACGTTACGTTTTAGGATAATCATTTCGATTTTGGAAATACACATCATTTGGCATAACTTGGCGTAGTGGAGGGCAATGAAAGAAGTGTTTAATATGAAATCATTTTGAATTAGATTATTCGAGTTCAAATAAACTTTTTAAATTACTACCTTTAGATCTACATTAGTTGACTGTCCAATATATAAATCACCGTTATGTACGAACAATTCTGAAAGAGGAATAATAGTACACAATTGCAAGTTTCTGTAGAAAATTTTAGTCTTCAGGAGTCTTTAGGATTATTGAATTATTGATGTTCGAAAAGAAAAAGAGAGTCTTTGAAGATATAATCATACTAAAACCAGATAGATGAAATGTTTCCTTACTGATTAATTAGCGTCTTGTAGCTCTAATGTTTTTATTTTGTAATCTTAACACGGGTTTAACATTCATTTTATGGAAAAACTACGGTGATGCAGCAACAGAAGTGTTAAGAGAGTTTGCTTCACATAAAAAATACTTAGTTAAAGTGTTTGCATTTGTACTTGCACCGTGTTGTGAACACAGAACATTGGAGGCCTATCCGCTAAGAACCATTTTGCAGAAATTGAAATCCTACGATAAACTTTTCCTTAGATTTATGTTATAAAAACATTAAAAGTATGAAAAATCAACGTCCAGTATATTTACTGTTAATGAATACTGTTATTCTATACATATGTTTAAGTTCAACTTAGTTCAACTGTCAAAGGCAGGTGCGGTAACCGGGCAGTAAGCACCCACGCTACTAGTTTAGAGGTCCCCAGTTAAGGTAATTGATTCCCCCATACCCGTCATTTGCACTAGCAATTACAAGCGCCCTTTGCCTTCCCACCCAAGCAGAAACCCATCCAAATAAAGATGCACTGGTAAGATACCCAGACAGATCTCGGAACGAGCTAGAGTATCGGATTCGGATTCGCTATATCCCAATTCTGTCTGTTCCGTTTGTTTTCTCTTCAGCAAAAGCAAAGGACACTTCTGGAAATAGGTGCCTGCACTCTATTGACTTTCCTTGACAGCAATGTCAAATAAATACATGCATAAATACACACAACAATAATGCACCAAAATACAACTCGTTATACTAAGCAGGACAAACACACATTACATTCGCGAAACAAAAAAATATGTTCGAATATAACATTTCAAATGGTGCTTAAATTATTATTCTTCAATTAAGGTTGTAACACATCTTGTGAGAAACTACTGAACAACAGCTTTGCTGAATATTTCTTCGTTGAATGTTAGTTGAAATAATTCGCACAACTAAGACATGTCGATATTTTAGATGGGAAGATGTAAGCAAGAATCGGGTTATTATGTCAAAAACGCATGACTGCACACAAGTACTATTTATGGAAAAACAGACTTGGCTAACGAAACCGACATTTTGCAACATGGCTGTTTCCGCAAATCAGGATAAATTGGATGTTTAACATCAAGCAAAAGCAAAAATTGAAATTGCATTATCACAGTCAGAGCTCAGTAAATGACAGCATAAAATGTATAAAACAGCCACATTGATTAACAGTATTCCGAAACAATAACTGCATCATTACATTCATTACGCGCTTTATCATTCATCAGCAGCAAGTGTCAATATCAGTTACAGTAACACTAAGAGCAAATGTGCGTGTGTTATCGCTGCAAGTACTCATTGTAATGCAGTGAGTACTAAGAGCAAAAACTAAGTGGTTTATGAATCCCTGATCTAATTTAACTAAAATGGAATACTCCCAGAACCGATAAATTGGTTTGAGATAGAGAGATTGGTAGTTGTCAAAAGTACAAATGGAATGACTTTGTTATTTGCTTGTTTCTTCTTTATTAATGCACTCTTATATGTGTAGTATATTTAATATTTTTTTTAAAGCGCAGACATGTGTTTTATTTCAATAATAATGTATGTCTTTTCTGTTTTGAAGTGTGTAAATATTATGCATTATCACAATTTGTATTACTTGTAAGCACTGTACTATCGAATAAATAACAGTTGTTACGGTTTCAACGCCCAATACGCGCGTAAATGAATCGTACATTGGTTTATATGTTTAAAAAACTTAAAAAACAGATTATGATCAAGGCAGTCAAATCAGTGTTCCAATATTGTACGTATAAGTTTGAAATAAATTCAATTTAGATCACATTATATTACGTTGAGTTGTATTATCCTTTTTGTGAAGTGTGGACGTCTCTGTGTCACATTCCATCTGAATACAATTAGGAATTGCGAATCTCTAGTGACCTAAAACTGTATCACCAATGCGTTTAACTCAATAAACATAATGCATGTCACCTATGGTGAACAAACCTATGTCGCTTATTTCTAATTTAATACGGGGTGTTTATTAACATTTAGCAAAATGACACATGCGTTTAAATGCATTTTTCCTTTGTCAACGCGAACTTTAAAAATTAAAATTAAATAAATACATAACAGCAGTGCAATTTTAACTGTTTCACATATCGATAATTGTTCATATTCGCATGTTAATATTCTTCCTAAAAGTTGATTTCAGCTGCGCTATTTTGTAAATTTCAATAAAATATTATTTCTTTAGTTCTAAGTTATAGTCAACGTACATTTATTGCGCAATAATGACGACTGCGAGATATATGTTTGAATATCTAACGATTCTTGATTAAGCGTCTTGACAAAAGCACATCACGCAAAAGGCTATCCGATGGGTTTTAACAAGCAGTGCAAACATCTCATTACCAACGAATACAATCAAATCCCATTTATACATTGTTTTCACAAGGAATAAGGTAAATGTTCATCTTCGAACGAGGAGAACGATTATAAGAACATCTTACATGTAACAAGTATGGTGTTGCTATACGGAACAACCGTCGTTCGAAAATTAGATTCTATAATGAACAGCCGTATGTCATCCCATTGAATAAATTTTCTTAACCATGTTAAAATTAGTGTTTATAAAAATTCCCTCGTCATATCATCCTATAATGTCAAATATATATCATGCCCGTACTCTCAATAATAAACAAACCCGACTGATTAGAAATGGAATTACTTTTTCACAGTATGTTTTATACGCCCACAAATTTAACAGTTTTCATTTAATCTTCACCAAAATTTATAAAAATCGCACCACGCACATGGTGCAGTTGAGAATTGCAGATGTTGCATAAACATATGAAACACATGTTACTTCCTATACAATTATTCCAAACTGCTTACGAGAACGAATAACATAAAGTACACTTGGAGACTTTTCTAACGCTTTTCAAATTTAAATATCTCAGTTTTGAGTTAAGCCGTTCATGTAAAATGTTACATGTGATCATTTGATAACCTTCTGAGCAGACTCACGATAAAAGCATTCATTAATGACGATCCGACGCTTTAGCACTAGGTGTAGGTATGGTTTCATCCTTTTGCACGTGAAAATGTTGAAACGCGATATTATTCTAAATTTGTTTCAACTTTATCATTTAAGGTGGGTTCTTTTACTAAGAAACCATACAATTAATTAAAAAGAAAATGTTTGGCTCATATAAATATTCAGGAGCGCAACCGCGCATTTTGGCAAATTGCAGGTTACCTGCATGTGTATTGGAGACTTTTCTAACGCAGCACTTTTCAAACGTGAATATATCACTTATGAGTAAAGATTTTCATTTAAAATTGTACATGTGATCATTTTACTACATTCGGTTCAGGCTTACGATAAAATCATACATCCGTGACATCTATAGAACGTCTTACATCTTCTACATCTCAATAGGACATGGCCTTAGAATGTCTAACATCTACTACGTCTCTATAGGACATGGCTTTAGAACGGCTAACATCTACTACGTCTCTATATGACATGGCTTTAGAACGTCTAACATCTACGGCGTCACTACAGGACATGACTATATAACGTTTTACATCTACTACGTCTCTATCGGACATTGCTTTAGAACGGCTAACATCTACTACGTCTCTATATGACATGGCTTTAGAACGTCTAACATCTACCAAACCTCTATACAGGAAATGGTTATTTAACGTCTTACATCTACAGCGTCTCGTAAGGACATGGCTATAGAACGTATTATATCTATTGCGTTTCTGAAGTACATGGCTACAGAAAGTCTAACATCCACCACGTCTCTACAGGACATATCTAAAGATCGTCTAACATCTACCCCGTCTCTACAGGGCATGTCTAAAGAACGTCTAACATGCCCTGCGTCTCTGAAGGACTTGGCCATATAATGTTTAACATCTACCACGTCTCAATAGGCCATGGCTATAGAATATATACCATCCACTGCGTCTCTGAATGGCATGGCTATATGACGTCTATCCACAACCACGTCACTGAAGGACATGACTGTGGAACGTTGTATATCTTCCACGTCTTTACAGGCTGGCTATAGGACGTTTCTTCTGTCGGGAAATGAGTTGTTTACAATTTTCCAGTTATTATATGTTTGACATTTATCGCAGCTGTGGTACAACAATACTGTTTATTGGGCGCTTTTCGTATAATTTGTCACCCTTTCATATAATAAAATGCATTCCAATAACAGCAATCTATCACCACATGTGTATCTTAATGCTATGTATGAACTGCCGAGATACGTTCTGAAAATATCAAATTGTACAATGAAAGCTTTAAGATGGTTTACATGGGATGTTTTGTGAAAAACGCTATGTGCGAGCATAAAGCATCAAATGTTTACTTTATTATCAAAATGGTTTAACAGCATGACATCGTTGTTTCAAAGACCGCGATTACGGGAAGTTCGCTTCATCCGAAAAAGGATGCAATGATATTCAACACTTATGTTTTAAATGAACTATATTCAACATTACTGCGATAAAATGCAAACCAAATGTAACGTAAGTATGAAAGAACAGTAAAGAGTAAAGTACAGCATTTTGTTTGTTTTGTTATTGCGGTAGAGATAAGTTTAAGTGTAGTGTAAAGGTTTTAAAGAAGCATGATTACGACCGGAAACCTTATTCGCTGGATAATTACGACACTATGGTTTATAGACATCGTTACAATGCAAATGATCGTTATTAACAGACTCAAGATGTCTTTGGATTAAGATCTAAGCATATTTACTTCCAAGCAAATTTTTTTTTATCATAAAAATGGTAATCACAAGCTGTTTTTTGTGTTTTATGCAAAGCAACACTCATGGAATATTACATCTTATGATTGTAATATAAGTATTTAATATACGAAAGTGCATGTGTGTGCACATTGCTTTCTTTATTGCACATATATTAATTAGCTGAAATGCGGCATTTACGACTGGCATGAACAGATTATGAAAAAACGAAAGAACTTGCAAGATTGATGCTAGTGTTTTATCTTGATGACGTTGGCTAAATATATTTTGAGTGCTGAGAGACATATGTAAACGTACGTGGAATTTATAAGATGAATAAAGTAAAATAGAACGCAAAGCTGAGTACAAGAATTTCTTTGATATGACAAATTAAAGGATTACTAACCGATGTTCACTTAAGTATTTTGTGCTTAAGTACCACGTTATGTGATCTTTTATTCACCAATAGCAGTATAAGATGCTAGCTAGCTAAGAACAGTCAGTAATAAAATCTAATACAATTAATTCTTCGCGCTCAGTGCAGGTGACAACCAATACGACTCATGTGTGTTCTTAACAATCACAAGTCCGGGCTATTTGAGGGATACAAATTCAGTAAAACGGACTCTCTGGCGTAAATAATGACACTTTACATGGTTACTAATAATCGACTTCCATGAGTCGCAATAACGTGTCTCCAGCACAAAGCGTGAACAATTACTTGCATTAAGAAGATGTTCCTTGTGTATTCAATTTATTAAGTATAGGAATAATGATCACTCGCACAATTGAGTTAGTGTTGTGTGATAAACAATTGTATTATTATGGATTTCACGGTCATATTCCTTATTTCAATGCTTTATTATCTTACAATTGACAAACATGTATAGCTCAACCATTTACGACTACGAGGATTGAGGATCGAGTTAAACAATATGTTGCATAACATAGAATGCAATGATAAAAGTGACATACCCTTTCACAAATACATCATCCTTCACCATATCCCGAGTTTAAATGAGCCCAGGATTGAAATGATGATGATTGCGATTATAATGGTAATGATGATGACTTCGATGATGATGATGAGTATGATTGAGGTGCATAATGACGATGATAATAAGTATGGTAGTGGTTGTGGTGATATGCAGGCACCCATTTTGAGGATATTTGTAGGTTAATATAACAATGAGAATTTTTTTTAAGATTGTAATATCAATAAAATACGTGACATGTAATTCTGGAGTTACAGAACTGTCATACAGAAGCATCCTTCTTAGGACGAGATGTCACATTTCAGCGTTATATGTCGAGTAAATAACCGGATGCAAAGGGATATAATTACTCAACGAATAAATCAGCACACATTCAATCGAGTTAAACACAGTGTTTTAAACGGATATAGACGTGGTGTGTTTTGACAAACTTTAATTGGGGAAGACTGGGAACAATTGGAAAGTTAATTTGAATATCCTAGTTCCTTCATTTGTCACTTTATTAATTTGGTTATTATTGATATTGCAACTTAAAATATTCAGACTAAAATATAGATATGTAGGACTAACCACTCGTGTCATATATTCATGCTGACATTGGATCCATCAGTCGTATTTAATGCGTATTTCGTACTTCCTTACACTTTTATCACAAGTCAACCTTTCACACGGAAATAAACTGTTCAAGAGGAATTTGTATTAAGTTACTTTTCAGCGTTCGAAGGGGCTCATCTGTTGCTTCGGTTTGTGATCGATCAAACTAACACAAGACAGTCCATAAGTTCACGATATCGGACGCCTGACATTTTGAATTATTATATACATCTATATCATTTCTACTCCAAAGATCAGTAGATTGAATGGTTAAATATAATAAACAATGAATGGAAAATTGATATTGTTGTGTTGAAAATGGCAAATGATGCGTTTGAAATAGTACATGTTTAAAATGGACGATTCCCGTAGACTACGAACCAATATATTTTTTTCGTGTGAAGGCATGCCATCTATAACGAAATTGTAGGAGCGTTTTAGATATTGAATACAAGACTAGACGTTGGATGTTTAGTTCAATGTACTCAATTGACCTTATAGCCATGTTTAGTTTGATTTATAATCAAGCAAAAAAAACGTAAATTGCTACCTTCCAACGCAACAAAAACCGTACTGAATGTTTGTCTTTGACTTGTTTCAAAATGAAGGATTAAAAACATGCAAGCTTCTAATAAAACTGTCTAGTCCAAAGCCTTAATACTTCTTTAATGGGTATAAAGAAACAATGCTCGTGTAATCGTTTTCATAATATTCAAAGTAGATCGGTTGATTTTATTTAAGTGCAACTACTAGACAAATACCGAAAAACGTCAACAATACTTATGTTTTATGGATGAAGGAAGTAAAACAATCACGCGATTACATTAGATGCAAGTTGACGTTGCACTTTACGATAATTGTACAACACATAGTTTGCCTTTTATCGTATTCCAAATGCACATACCAGATGATAATAATAGTTCGTATGATGACGTTACTTGTAATTATCTCGCTCAACTACGACAATAAAAACAAGGAAGTTGATATTCAAAAGCGTAAAACTATTACCAGGGAGTTAGGGCATGATATCAGGTACTCATCCTTGAACACAATATGTGATACTTGAAATATGAATGATCAATAATTAGTTATCAAATATCTTTTCACTAACGAAGGCTAAGTAGACTTGTAACCTTATCAAGGAAAATCAGACTGCTATCAGGGGTAACTGTTCCGGCCATAGCTATATATGCCATATATTTAGCAATAGTCTGTCTAGCACGTATATGGTTGGGGTCGTGTGCTATCATTTTATCAATCAGGACTCTATGAATGCGTTTGCAGTTCTCAAACAAACTCATTAGTAACATATTCCCCAATTTATGTTAATGGTCTATCAATAAACAAATGATGCTTTCGACAATGAAAACAACAACGTCTACATAATGTCGGAAAATCAAAAAATATAATCATGCTTGGATTGCTATATATATACAATAACAAACTAATTTTAATTTCAGTGAAGCCGAAATAAGTGATTACTAGAATTGTAACTCAAATCGGCATTTAATTTAACATTTTATTTTTAAGTGATTGTATAAATAGTTAACGTAATGGCTTTTCCTTTAGGACTTGCCAATTTTCTTGTTACGTAGAAACCATCAAAATGTAATGGCTACATGAATTTCCAGACGAAATGTACACATAATATACTTAAAACCTAAGTGCGACTGAAGTTACACTAATGTATTTTCACAATAAAACATGATTAAATTATTCGCGAATACTTAAGAATACATTATGAACTCTAATTCGGATCTTAACGACTGTGTTTCATCGTGAAGACGTGGACTGTATTTCGTGTCCGAAACGGGGACGATATTAAGGGATTTTTTTGTATGTCGATACCTTAGCGGGAAGATGTACGCCAACAATGACATCATGTCAAGAAGTGCGCTCATTTGAGCACACGAACGTCTTCTATAAATGAACGAAATGTATGATTCGACAAATTAAAAATGTACAGCACAGTCAAAACGAGTGCTTAAAACGGATTTAAAATAAAGCGAAACTCTATTGTATATCAACGGTTAATTCATATACCGTTCGCGTTTGCCGAACTCGCTTGGTTGAATATATATAATTCTTCAATCAAATCGCTTTTATCTTTTGTTAAATTATACATCTTCTTATTCTCATCTCACTTGAAGTTTTTATTTGTAGAAATGCAATATTTAACTTAACCATCCATTGTTTAAACATGTGCAAATTGAAGTTTAATTTATTTATTTATTTTTTTTGGTATGTCTCATTAGAATTCAATTAATGTTTTAATCAAAGGATACTGATTATTATTCAACGAATATGTAAAACGAATGATTTTTACCCAAAGTGGTCGCTGTGATGTTGCTTAGTGATCCAAAGGTCTGTTGACGTTTTTACGATCTTTCCGAAGTACGGATTTTACCCATGAACAGACTCAATAGTGAATCAATAAGCTTTATGCTTTCGATGCAATTGAGCTAAAATAAATCCTACGATTAGTGAAAACTTTGCATTGGGTTTGAAAATAAAAACATTAGCAAATATGTGAAGTAAATAGGTATTATTATAATCACAAAATATGATTGAATTAGTTTGCTCACATTCATTGTAAGTGATGAACAGTACAAATATATTTCATTGTTATTTATTTTGTGTTGTCCCATTATACACGTCTAAACAATTGCACACATCAAACACATTTCAGCACACGTATTATAAAGAGTAATTGGCGTACAAGCGAACTTTTCGTAAAACGATAGTCATGCTTAACAATAAACGGGTCATATGGGTCAAGCGATGAACAATAAAACATACATAATTAAATAAAAACCACGAATCGTATTTAATTATATATTTATTTATCTCAATGAAAGAAAGGGATCATTTTGTTATTCTATATATTGAATAGTGATTTACTTACCGACCTGACTCATGTGAATGTTTTCTTTGCTATCAAACTGGTCATGCTTAGACAATTTAACAATTTGACAACATGTCTATCCGAGGGTCTGCTAAACGTTTTTCAAGTATCTAAAAACAAACTATCAATAATACATTACAACCTAGCTATTTAATATGTTCGCTTCATTTTCACTGGAAAAAAGATTTGTTTGCAAAGTTTCTCTTCAAGACAAACAGTAATTAGTAAATCTGTATCCAAAATAAGCCAGCCTTTTCAATCAGACGTTTCTAATTGGTGAATACTTATTTCCCAACCGTATTTGTTACAAGCGAATGCAATGTCATATCTTAATGTACAATGACGGTATTAGATTCTGCCCATGAACATTGTCAGTAATTAGGTTAAGTGAATAATTTGATGCTTCATAAGTTTTATAAGATAAAATATCACATTTTGTTATATATGCGATAGTTTGAAAAAAATCATGCTGTTCTTCATACTCGATGTAAGACATTATTGTGTCATTGGTCAGTACCATCAATATCACATTAAATGATTCACAAGCAAAAACATGTCAAATAGATTATAAACAAAGAAATTGAATTGAACATGAATTGAAATCAACAGAACATCCTTGCATTAGGTGTTTATAGCATGAGAAAGAAAATAACCATAAAATCAATTTTACTAATAAGCATATGTTTTCAAAGATATGATAAAATTACCTTATAAAATTTATAACCATGCCCTTATTTTCTACGATAAATGGACAACCAATATAATGCGGGAAGATGTTCCATTCAATGGTCTTATGATTTTCAGTGTATTACCCACGCAAAGTTAGACCTCTATTAATCTTTTCCAGTGATATACACAAACGAGAGCTAGCGAGACACTAACGTCAGATTTGGGAATGCTTATGACATGCTTCCTGTTAAGGTTTGTCGAATATCCGAACTTAATTTATAATCATTTAATCAAAAATCTGGAGTTTTGACGATAATTTATGGCAATCTGACATTAACAACTCGGATTCATACGTAGTTGTCTTTGAACTTTAGTAACGACGATCGTTTATGGTCATCTGACATTAACATCTCGGATTCATACTTTGTTGTCTTGGAAGTTGGCCTTTAAGTTGTATGAGAAAACCCTCGGTTATAACAATTTAGACTCATCATGGTAACTAAACATAATAGCGAAATTTGAAAACGTAGTACTCGTTATATCGTTTAATTACATTAGGACGTCTATCCACATCTTTCAAAACTTAAATAACAAATTATCTAGATTATCCAAAAAAATTGTATTTTCCATGGGTTAAAAGCGAATTTTATTCGGTCGGGCCTGATTTGAGACCCTTTTAGTCTTAACTTTAAATGAACTGATACTTTGACATCCTGACCACTACAGAATCGTTATTCATTGCTTAATGTACTTATAAGGATGTTCATATTTTATAATGTACAATCATAACTCTTTATTGTTACTCTTACATTTTTTTCTGACAATATATTATTTAATTATAATCACTAAAACATGCCTTATAACATATGCACAGAAATATAGAGAATTTAACCTAAGTTTAAAACGTGTTTTGTTAATCTCTTTAAAAAGAATACATCTATTGCGTATGTGAAATACTTGTGTTTCTTTAGTAACTTAGAACACATCATTAAATGAAACGGGAGTGAGAGAATATTGCTTGGCAAATGTCGCTCAAATCGGGAGGAGACTGAGTTTTGGCGGATTAGAAGTAACAAAATCATATAACACTTGCATATAAGGATACCATTTGTAATACTCGTGAATGTGGGACTAAAGCAAACATAATGTTTTACAATTTGGAGAACTGTTCATGAAATGAATAAATCAAATAGTTTACATAGTTTTATGTGATAAAACCGAATAAGAATTTTGTATCCGAAACTTCAAGCAAGTATTGCTATCCAAATATTCTCTAGATATTCAGAGTGCACAAATTACTTTCGTTATTAAATGTGTTTGGATTAGTACAAAAACAGTCTTTGTCTTCGGTCGTATTGAGATAATTTGAACTTTTCTTGTACGCAGTTTATTATTTCGTGGAAGAAATGTAAGCTTTGAATACAGCAAAAACGACTCTTACATCTTGCAAGTATCCGTCGTGGAAATATTACTAACATTTCTCTACGATTTCACTACGTTCTTGAGGATATCACACGAGATAATAGCGTGCCTATCAAATCGCCTTCTCTACGTAAATATTTACAGTTCTCTGGTATTTGAAGGATCGCAAATCAGTTATGCAGCCTTGCTCTCTTTGGTAAATAATGCCGCCATACATGGTGACTGACAACCCACGAACTTCAGTCATAATGTATTGTCTTCGGAACAAAGCAAGACGAATTATTTCCGTTATTGAGATAGTCTACGCGTAATTTCTTTATGACACATTCAAGCGATTAAGTGCAGTGATAAGAAATCTTAACAGAATGGCTTACTTAAATATAACAAATATTGTCATTTTAACACGTTGTATGCTGCTTGTAAGAGTTTTCAATTCACATGGCAAATTATTTGTTCTTCAGCTTCGTGCTGTATTGTGAGAATTCTGGATAAAGGGTTGATTTTGTATATGAGGTCACCCCGATTTAGAGTTATGCTCTTTAATAGTATGACTTAGTGCTGCAAATGAATGTTTAGAACTAATATACCAATTAACTAGTCCCGTCCAGATTTTAGTAGAAAATAGATTCATAACATAGATGAAATAATAATAATAATAATATTTATTATGCGAAACTCCAGCAAGAGATCATTCTTATCAACACAAAATAGGTGCTATATTTGAGGCAAGTGGCCAATCGCCATATATTTATATACAATTCAAATCACAGCAAAAAAAAACAAGCACATATTAATAAACCGTGTTCGTTGTCTCGAACCGGTCAATGAAAAGCATAGCAAAATCAGGTTAAGGTTCCCAAACCTCACACATGGCCCAAATTTATTCATAAAGCATACACGTGACAATACAATCTAACCTCTTAGCACCACAATTACAATCAAACTGCACTGAATGAGAATAAATAGAATTTGCTTCAACAAGAGCCCAAAACTGTAAATTTCTCAAATTGTACAGTTCAGAGTTTGTTCAGCAAAAGCAAAGGACAATTTTGTAAATAAGTGTCTATATTGGACTATCCATGACAGCAATGTCAAATAAATAAATGAACGCATACATACAACTATAATGCACCAAAATGCAACTCAATAATAAGCAGGAAACACACATAATATTCGCGAATACAACGAATATTTCTATTAATGTTTATAAATATGTTCGAATATCACATTTCAAATGGTTCTTAAACTTAAAAAAAAAAATAAGGACTGTAACGCAGCCGGTGAGAAACAACTTAACAACATCGTTGCTGAATATTTCTTTGTTAGACGGTTAGTTGTAATAATTTGCACAACTAAGACATGATAGCAGTAAAAACAAACTTCTAAAACAACAACATTGTTTATCAGTAAACCGAAACAATAATTGCAAAATTACATTCATTACGCGTTTTATCATTCATGAGCAAAAAATATCTCTATCAGTAACCATCACACTAAGAGCAAATGTGATTGTGTGTTATCGCTGCAAGTACTTCTTGTAATGCAGTGAGTACTTAAAGCAAAAACTGTGGATAATTAATTCCTGATATAATATAACGAAAAGGATTGTACTCAGAACCGATAAAATGGATTGAGACAGAGAGAGTGGTAGTTGTACAAAGTACAATGTAAATGACTTTATAATTTGCGGGTTGCTTCTAGATGCTTGCACTCTTATAATATGTACTTCGTTTTTGTGTGTTTCAGCGCAGACATTCGTTCTTTCAATGATAATGTATGTCACTTCTGCTGTTTTTTTACAGTGCACATCCTGTATAATTGCACACTTTGCTATTTCGTATATACACTGTACAATCAAATGCGTAATATAGTTTACGGTTTCAACGCCCAAAACGTGCGTTCATTTATCGTCCATTGTTTTAAATGTTGAGAAAAGTTTAACAACATACTGATTAAGGCAGTCAAATCATTTTTCCAGTATCGTACTTATATGGTTAAAAATAAATTTGATTTAGATCACATTATATAACATTGATTTTGTTAATCCATTTTTCGTGAAGTTTAAACGTATGTATATCACATTCCCTCTGATTAAAATAAGGATTTGCGAACATCTAGTGTCAAGATAAATACTATACTATAGTATAAACTCATCGTAGTCATTATCATTAACCGTATCATCATCTATATTGTCACTGAATATACTGGATAAAATATCTTCATTGCATTTATGATTCGAGGAATGATTATATCCCTTACGTATGCTGGCATAGTGTATGATACAATGTAGTCAATACTTAACTAAATGTAAAGACTATACATAGTATGGTTTCCACTTTCCTCCGTAAACATAATTCATTGCACCTAAGGCGAACATACAAGGATACGTTCTACTAATTTAAAACGGCATGTTTATCAAAATCTAGCAATCTGACTTCCTTTGGCAACGCGAATGATAACAAACTTTTTCACATGTCGATAAGTTTTCAAAAACACATGTTTATCTTCTGCCTTAACGACGATTGTAGCTGTGTTATTTTTGTTATTTCCATAAAATAGTTATTTCTCTGGTTCTAAATTGTATTTAACGTACGGATATTGCATAAAAATAAAGACAGCATTACCAAAGAATAACATTACATCCCATATATAAATTGTTTTCACCAGGTTTTAAGTCGATTTTTATCAACGACCGGGAAGAAAGATAATTAGACAATCAGACAAGTATGTTGCTACTTTCCGGAACAACAGTTGATCGTAAATTGGATTCGTCTTTTGTAATGCACACATATGTTAAAATATGTGAAAATGATAGATAGGATAGTTCATACACAACTCATAGGGGAACACACTGTTAGTTTACATTGTACCTACCTTGGTATTTACAATGCGTTTTTCATAATGTGAGACACTGAAAATGTTTATTGGGGAAATAAAGGGACGTTTTCGTATTTTTAAAGTAATTTAATGTATTTATTAACAATACGATAATATTTTCGATAGTCTAAAATAATTGTAATAGCAAGAAAAACAGATTAAAACAAAAAGGTTGTCCATCGAATTCAAACCCGGGAACCCTCGTGGCAAAAGCGAACGCAGTAAACGACATGTCCTGAATCGCGTATTGGGACCGCCATCTTTTTAGAATTTCGACATAACGCATATACGAGCAAAAGGGTCATTTGTGAAATGAGGCGATGTTTTACGAAGTTCATCACAGTTCTGATACCTGAACTGAAATGAGTTGTAAATACGATCTTGAACAAAAACTATTATCAATTGCCTGCCTCTTACGGCTTAGCAGAATATTGCAATCAAAGGGTATGTGAACCATTCAACTAATGTTTATAGTTTCCCAGTTTGTAGTCTGACTTTAGCAGCCTTCCTTGGATAAATTAATTATCGCCGATGTTCCCTTTGATTTCACATCTAATTAACATTTTTGCGCGGGCGTGTGCCAATTGCTAAGTGTTCTTTCTTTGAATATAGCTATCGTGAACGATGGAGGCGTGGGAATGCGAAACAGAACGTGATAATTATTTGCAATAAATCAATCGGCAGATAAAATCCAAGGCAATGACACTTTTCATCTAAAATGTATTTAAATCTCGGGTGTTTGTTTTTTACAGACGCGGGAGAATATTGCTTTGCAAACACGTTAAGTCAGATTTCCGTTAGTCATTCCGGAGACCACACCGTATTGTTGCAGATATTACATTATCCGATGACACATGAACACTTCTGTATTTCTTGAAACATATCAACTGCTGAGTATGTGTTATAGTTTATTTCATCCTCACAGTGACTATGTCATCCAAACAAGATGCTTAAATAACGATGTGTAACAAATTACCATCTTGATGTCCTTTTCGTTGAATTTGGCACAAAAGCGACCTGCTGAAAATGCGCCTGCATGCGTTGTATTCAAATTATGGCTGATTTTATTATAAATGTTTATCATGTTAAAGTTTGAGATAAGCTTCAAACAGCGCATTCACATTATGTTATGAATGCGAATAACTGAATGCAAGACCGTACATTTATGATATTTTTACAAACTTTAGTTAACCGAAATAAGGACTAACAAAACTACTCAAAAAGAAGATTTTATTTCTCACATGCGTATGTCCCATAATTATGCCATGTAGTCGAATGGTGTTGTACAGTAGTAATCGATAATGAAATTATATAGGAACAATACAAACCCGTTGCGAAGNGCGCTTGATTGTCATAAGGCACGTTATGCTATTAACTAACCGTTGTCATGAGCAGTCATCTCTATAGAATTTGGTAAGAGTAAGACAACAGAAATGGCACATATATATTTTACAAGATACAAATGTTGTATGAGGCTTTTTATTACATAGATATCGTCGTAAAACAAACGTTCTTTTGCCTTTGAGATCATTTAGTTTCTATTTGAGCACACCTACGGCGAATGGTTTGCTCTTTTTGGTCGTGATATTTATGATATATGAGGTTATTTTGCTGATTAAAAACGCCGATAGAGTGAAGATTATATAATAAATTAATTTAATTTAGTACTATACTCAGGAGCCAGGTCAATATAATATGCACGGTTCTTCAATATGTCACTTAGTATTGCTTAACACCTTTAGTACAAGCTATAATTTAACTAAAAACTGAATGTTTTAGCGCAGCAAGTCCAACACGATTTTTTATCACAGGCTATAACCTAACTAATGAAGCTAATAGAGCTACAGTCAGAACTGACCTAGCGGTCAACTGAGAACAGAGGTCAACTGCAGAGAATGGTCAGTCTGGATTCCCCCCGACGAAAATCATTCTTTATTACACTTGAGAATAACGGTCAACTGTCCATTACGGCAAATATCGCCTCGGCTGTATCTGGAAGTATGTTTAATGTACATAAAATTATCTCTAGAGTCGCATATTCTTGTACGTCTAATGTGATGCATATTGAAATGTATTTTGTAACATATTAAATGAGCATTGCTATTAAGGAACTCCAAGCCAGAAAATCACATAAAACGCTATCGTTCTATAAAAAAAAACACTGTAACATATAAACTTGCCCAAGTAATAGTGTATGTTAACGGTAAAAATGAACACAAAGCTATTAGAACATGAATTAAAAATATTGCTAACATTCAAGTTCTTTCCCATTTATGACGAAAGCTCGTACTTCTTGATAAAATTATTTCAAAAAGCCTTAGCAAGCAAAGTTGTGAGCATTAATGTAATTTACCAAAAAAGTTGTCATTGCAATCGTTTTGTAAATTCGCTTTAATGCACTAAAATATTTCTGTGGCAGCAAGTGATTCATTCAGCTGTGAAGTGATTCATTCAGCTGTGAAATAAGGATTTGTAAAGTCTGAAAATGCTGGAAAATACGTCTGACATCAATCAACAATGAGGCACTTAAGATAATAGCCTGCCTCTAAAATGATACCTTAATTTAAATAATAACGATTGATACGGTGTGTGATTTTCAAAGGATTAAAAATGGGTAAGTTTTATTGGTGCCAGCAGATATGTGGATGGTGCCAAAAGGTTGCTTTTCCGGGATACATATATTATTTCCGAATGTTCCGTGCAGAGGACGTTTATATCTCTTTGAAAGGAAATGAGCACATGATTTTTGATAAGCAAACAACTGTAAAACTGAGTTTCGACGCCGTTCCGTATCATTACATACAGCTAAAACAGATTGAATACACAATGTATGCAATTTCCTACACGGAAAAGTCATAAATAAGTCTTGTAACATTATATCAGATAATTAGATATTGTATATATCCTATTTTGCAAAGCATTATGGTGCATTGCGCGCTAATGACTACACTAACGTACAATTATTGCTTGGGCTACTTCCGATAACAGGGATTCATGTTTTCCCACATTTGTTTGCAAAACAATTGTTCACAAGGTCAAAATTAGATTACTGTATTTCATGCAGGTTTATTTTGCATTTCACAAATCATTGCCATTAATAATCTTTTTCATTGAGATAATGTGTAGAGAGTAAAAGAACAAAACACGCAGGTTAATTCCATTGTTTCGTTTATATTTTGCCAAGATACGTATTGTTTATGGACGTTTTTATTTACCTAATGAAAATGGTTGTACAGCATTTTAGATCATGTACTTGTTGGAGTACAAATAGGACAAATGGTTTGCTCCTTGATTTCGTGTAGTCTTTTGTCACGATACAGTTCTGAAATTGTATTAGCGAATGTTTTGCAAATAACAAAAGGACGGTGTTGTGATCATTGTATAACCAATAGTGGAAATGTAAATAGGCAGACAGACCAATATCAAGTGTACGTGTTTTGACTATGGTGACTAAGTATTGCCTATCCTGTTAATGAAAAATATAAATTTAGACTTAACACAAAACTGGTAGCATTCACGCGTACAAAGAATCAAAATGAAGATTCTTCACATGGTATAACCAAACCAATTGGCTTCATAAAAACGTGCAATAACACAAATGCCAGAAGTATTCGATGGCTTATTGATACATAGACCTTCATAAACATATCATGTTTAAGTTAAGCAGACAAATCAAATTAAAACTAAATGTCTTAAAACATCGTATATGTTTTTACAAGAAATACTTTTTCAAAGTTAAGTAGGATAGTGTCTGTTGCTAGGGTGAGCTAACATGTATAAAGCACCAATGTGTTATAAAACAATGAGGCAGAACTGGTGTAAACTCCTTAAAATCAACTTCAATATGTGGATCATATTTGATATCTAGGCTTCGTTTTCAAACATGTTGTGTTTAGGTTAATCTCTGAATACAGGTAATCATATAAAGTGATGTGTTTTTTCCTTACGCCTCTGTACGTTCCTTGGTTTCATCAGATCAAAAACGCTGTTTTTCCCAAACCGAGCCGAAGTTGTGTTCCAGACCAAAATTGTGCGCTGTGGCAAATTGTGTATGACTGTAATCGCAAAGAACGTTTGCAAAGTTAACAAGCTTTTAAACACATTTTCAGTTATTGTTTACCGGTTCCGACGCCTCATGATCTTCTGCCAATAAATGTCAGGAAACACAAACTTCGATTTGCAAAGTATGAGTAGTTTATTGACGCAATGCACTCCAAGAATATATATATCATTTTCTTAGAGATTTTAAAATATAATATTTTCCTGATTGTTATCATTCAAAGGCATATATCTTTTCCATGATAATTATTAACCTTATGAGAACGAAGTAAATTGATGTATATGTAACCAGTTAACAATTAGGTTGAAGGTTGTGATTGAGGTGTTATATGTGTGTAATTTGTTTTTAATAGTATATATGTAGGGTAGTATAATAAACATATTAATTAATCAATAAGTACCGACCCCCATTTTAAAAAAAAAACGAACATTAATACATTTTCTCCGATGAGTGAAGTCCTGTTATAAATTTCTCAAAGAGCATCCTGCAAAGGAATCTAGACAAAATTGCTCTGCTTGATTTTACGTATAATGAAACTCGAATAAATATTTACCACCGATACAACAGCCCCGTTACATATGGATAACGTAGCTGTCCTTACACTTGTTAACATGAATCCGAAATCCAACAAAATTCACACCCATGAACACTTCGTCTAGATTGCTTTTCCAGAACAACAAAATGCACACGTGAAAAACACTATAAAATGTAAATATCAAGTTATTATGATTTTGTAAATGTGAAAATGGTATCGGTGGGTTTACAGAACAAACGCTCGGCTTACTCGTCGATTCGCTTTCCTTTCCAGTGTTCATCCAATTTTTTAAAATATTAACGAATTCACTTAACACATTCATCAAATTCCTCACTTTCGATCTAACGGTAGACACTTCATTTAAAAGTTCAATTCATCTAGATCTAAAAAGATTTCTAGTTTGAACCTTTTTTGTGTATTTAAATCAGTGTAGTTTTCTACTTTCATGTATAGTTTACAGTCAAACATTTAGACTTTAGATTTAGACTTTAGATACTATAAATGGACAATTATGTGGACGATGGACAATAATCGCCCATTATTACGTGGTGTGCAATGGCGTCAAGGATATAAAGCGGAACTTGCAAATTGAAAACAAAAACAGACATGACTGTGTTTTTAAAATTTCAAGGGAAGTAAATGTTTCATTCTGTGATTCCTGGACAGTTGTCGTCAGGATTTTCCAAGCCCGATTAGTCTTCGTTGGTTGGACTATCCAAATTTTAACACTATTTTGTGTTGTTGTTAATTTATAATTTATACTTAAACCACAAAGTCTGAAGCTATGGTGCGTTTTTAAACTGGCTTTCAAAATGTTATTCGATAGTGACCGAACTAATTGTGAACTATGGTCGAATATCGTATTGGCCGCGCTATATTGTATTTGCTGTGTTTGTCTTGTCGAATTTATTGCCGAGGTTCAGGCTGTATTGGGCTAGCAAACTAACCGGCTTCACGTCTAATATTATGAAGTAATTTAATAAATTGAATTTTGAATGACACGTAGGTACAACAGTAACAGCAATACAATTTCTTTTTCTTTCTGTAAGGTATACCTCCTTTTTAGGTACCTCAACGAAAACTGTATAGATAAATCGATATAAGTTCTAGAAAACTTTACATTATTATTAAGAGACACATAAAGTCATTACATATTTCGTATACACGTATTTGCCTCCAAAACAACAAACATAGATTAGTATGCTCATCATAACACTGTGCGACTGTATAAACGGATTGCTTCCATTTATGAACAAGGACACTAATATTTTAGAACATACCGCTGTGTGAAATACGTCGTACTTTACGCTTGCGGACAATGATTGACATGGTAATTTAATTGGTTAAAGAGAATACAAAGTTAGTCATGTTTTTGACAAAAGTGCTTTCCTCCATTACGGTTCATATGACGGATAGCCCTCATTGTTGCTTTGGTTTCCCTATAATACTGCGTCAGCCGCCAACCGTCTCATGGGTCGTACTGCCACAAATATCTGACAGTACAAACCAATTGCCATGTCCCTTGTGTTTTGGAGAACGGCATGTGAATTTAACGCTTTACTGCAAGATTTAATGATTGAATCGGTTTTCACCCCCAATGCTTTGAATTGACCTTTCCCAGGCGGTGATCCAATATTTAATCATAGGTTTACACTCGTCAGGGGGTGTTCAGTCGTGGATAGAACAAGAACAAGAATTTATATCCTTATAAAGTTTTGGGCGTTTCATTGTTTTCGTTATATTATTGAGCAAAGCAGGACTCTTAATAAATAGTTGGCATTAATTACAGACTTAAACATGGACTGTTTAAATAAATTAGAATGCGTACTATTTTCCTTATTATGCTTATACAAATTAAAAAATAAAGCTGGCATACGTGGTTCATGTATTTAACTGGAATATTCGGTGTTCCTCAAAGGCATCTCAGAATTATAAAATCGAATTTCATTGCACGGACATTGTGTACAAGAAAAACGATATGTGGATTGTCGTATTAACATGTAACGCATATTTAGCTAAACTAACGCTGTCACCATAGCTAAATTTTACCGAGTGCATTGGCATTTGGTAATCGAAGAGGTATTTTTATTCAGTATGTTTCCGCATTTTTTGTGTGTTGCAAATATATAATTCAAACATCCATTCGTTTTTCAGGAGACCAACGCGGGTAAGCTAGTGCAGTTATTACATTACCGTATGACATTTGTATCATAAATATACCGTTTAAAGAACTAGTTCTATCAGACGCGAATTATACGGCAATTTAATTATTATCCCAACATGATTTTGCCTCCAGAAAGAGAAATTGAAGTCTTACTGATACATTTGCAAACAAGCCTAAATATACTTAATTAACTTCGACGAGTTACCCATTGGTTCGCTACTCTGCCTAAAGACATTATACTGATCGACTTCATTAGTTATTTCATTTTTGCTTATTTGCTTTTAATTGTCCATAAGGTCCATTTCTTCTGGTTTTGTCTGGGTTGTATATCAGTTGTATTGCATTGAACGCATCGACAGTTAAACGTTGATATATTTGTCGTTTCAAAGAAAGATTGTTGTTTCAAATAGTATGATCGAAGTGTATTTAATAAATTACTTTTGGTCGTTTTGGAAGTTTGTTGAACATGCAGTTGATTGTGTAAAGAGTCGCATATTGTTGCAGGTTAATATGCAGGTTTATATGATGCACATTGAAATGTTTTTTGTACATTTTTTACTTATATTGATATTTTAGATATTTGAGTCAGAAAATCGCACACAAATGCTATCGTGCTTAAGCAACACATTTTAGTATATAAATATGACCAAGTAATATTGTATGTTAACGGTTAATTTGCACACAAAGCTAATAATACATAAGTTGTTAATATTGCCAACATTCAAGTACTTTCCCATCTAATAAAAGTTTACCTTTCTCGTTTCACTTTATGCAAATAATTCAAAACGTCCTGGAAAGCGTTGCGTTATTCATTTGCGTAATTAAACAAAGTCTTGCGATCCAATCGTTTTTCAAATTCGCTCAAATACACTCAAACATGTGTGTGGCAGTGATAGATTTATTCAGTAGTGTAATAACGATTTTTACAGCCTTAATATGCTGGAAAATACGTCTTACGTTCATAAACCATCAGCCACACGCAGTTAATAGCGCTGATCTCAAATAGCATTCTCTGCGTTAAGAATGAATGTTCTGTGGTATTTGAAGGATCGCAAATCAGTATTGAAGCCTTGCTTACTTTCATAAATAAACCCAACATACTTGGTGACAGCCAATCCGCGCACTTCAATCGCAATGCATTGTCTCCCACACGAAGAGTGAAGAATACTGTTTGGTGCGAAAGCCGTTGATATCTTCTTGAAAAGCTAGAGTTTGTGCATTGTGATAAGTAGCACTATGCTATATTCAAAAATATCACTTATTTCAAAGCATCACTTTACTTGTAAAAACAAATGAGCTGTACGTTATGTTACTGTCCCATATCATTACATACAGTTAGCGGTTAAGGTTACACCGATTATACGTCCAATGTACACCTTTCCCTCCAGGGAACATGTTCATTTGTAGCATATAGTAAAACACTTTATATATCATAGTTTGCATGGCATTCGCAATTTAAGAGCACAATAACAGTTCATTTCAAGGAACAGCTTACTGACTTTAAATGCAGTGATGTATACCGTGGTAACCCAAATTCGTTAATAAAACAGTAATTGGAAATATCAACATTCGATAACTGTATTTGATAAGGTAAATTGTACTGTGAACTAACCATAAACATGAACAACCGTTGTCACAGCAGCTAGGTAATTTTCTGTGGCGGGTAACAGAATTTATAAAGCTTTTTTGTTCCATGACTTCGTGTATATTTGCCAAGATACAAATTGTTTATATAAATAATCATGTTTTAGACGTTCGCATAAAAAGTCATTGCAAAGCTTTTTGTATCATTAAGTACATATGGAGTACAATTATGAAACACGATTTGTTCCTCATCTTCTAATATACTTTTGTCAAGACACAAATTGTATATTAGAGTGATTCGCTTATTCAAAAAGACGGTTTTGTGAGGATTCTGTAATAATGAAAAACACAGAAGGGCTGAATAGAAATATCATTGAAGCGACATGGACAATCGAATTATATCCACGAGGATGTCGTTTTCGAAACAAGCACGGCTAGGAACATCCGATATGAAGGAGTACATACGACTTTGGATTTTGTGTATACAAATTTAAATTTGCCAGTGACAGGAACAAACAATACCTGAAAAACACTTTACGAAGAAGCTATGAGCATAATTGACATCTATTGCGTCCATTAGAAATGTCTGTAAAACATTGATGCTCTCGGGAAATGGACAATTATATTTTAATCGACCATTAGTGCGCGGTGTGTAATGGCGGCAGTGATATTACAGTGTTAGCATCTGATCCAGTCATATGTCTTCGCTGAAGTTGCAAAAACAGACATTTATTTGAAATATTTCAAGGGAAGTAAATGTTTCAGTATGCGTTGCCTGGACAGTTGTCGTCGTGACTTCGCAAGGCCGATTAGTCATCGTTGGTTGGACTATCCAAACTTTTACACTGCTGTGTGTTGTTGCTTATTTAAAAGTTATACTTTAATTACACAGTCTAAAAATATGGAGCGTTTTCACAATGGCGTTAAAAATGTCATTTCGTATTGACCGAGCTAATTGTGAACTTTGATTGGTCGAATACTCTATTAGTCGAGCTCAAAGTGTATTTTGATTGGCCGCATCCCGTATTGGCCGCGCTATATTGCACTTTTGCCAGTGACAGGAACAAACGATACATGAAAAACACTTAAAGAAAAAGCTATGAGCAAAATTGACATCTACTGCGTACATTAGAAATGTCTGTTAAAAATTGATGCTCTCGGGAAATCCTCAATCTTGTTGACAATGTTCCAGCAATTGCACTTTTGAAATTTCTAGCAGATAGCGTTGCACAATGCTCTTTATTTTCAGCTGTTCCCGCAATGTGTCATTGTGTTGATATGTACATGTTTTTTGCCTGATGACATTATCAACTACAGTACTCTCTTCCTTTTTAATATAGCCGATGAAGTGACGTGAAAAAGAATATAAATTTATAATTTAATAATATGCTTTAATATAACTCAGACTAATTGGTACTGCAGCAAATACAGAGTGTCCATGCTACGACTTCATCCTTATTTTATCAAAGCAGTCGATTTATCTATCGGTTTGGTTCGCATATTCCGTCTAACGACATTATTGATAAATTTCAACCTCAATACCCCCTTCGCCCTTGCTTATTTGCTTACAAGTTTCCAGATCGTTTGTTGGTTTTTGTTTTGTCTCATTTTTTTTATCGCATTTAGATCCAATATGTATTAAATGGAGTTTGT
Organism: Dreissena rostriformis; assembly: GCA_007657795.1. Lineage (NCBI taxonomy): Eukaryota > Metazoa > Mollusca > Bivalvia > Myida > Dreissenidae > Dreissena > Dreissena rostriformis. The sequence continues at coordinate 124,857 of VMBQ01001161.1, read as the reverse complement.
ATCTATTTATTTAGAAAATCAATTTCTTATAAAGACCTACTAGTCAGAAAATCTAATAAAACGATGTAACGATATAGAAAAACATTGTTAGATATAAAATTGGCTAAATAAAAGTGCTTTTTTATAGTGAGAAAAAAATACAAAAACTGTTAGTACAATACATGTTTTGACAATATTTAAAAAGTTACCATCCTACATGTAACATAGCTCATGCATGCCGTCACGTAATCTCGCATGATTTGTAGATCAACATTCTTCAGTTAGTCATGCCAAGAGCTGTTTTATTCGTCTACGCAATTTTAAAAGCAGCCTTGCTTTACAATCGTTGATATACTTTCATGTTCACAAGATTGCTGTGGCAAAGCTTGATTTTTTCATTAGTACAATAACAATTTCTTAAGGTTGACAATGTCCATCCGTCTTATATTTATATACCATGGGTCATAAAAGATAAAAGCTTGCCTCTCAAATAGCCTTTCTGTGGTACGAATTGATGTAATGGTCTATTTAAAGAATCTTAAATCAGAAATATAGCACTTCTCTCGTGCGTAAGTAATGCCAATATACATAATGACTTCCATTGCACGCACACAAGTCGTAATGTATAGTCTGCCACAATAATCGTGACCAATTGTTTCCGAATATTCCGTGCGAATGCAGTTTATAAATCCTTAAAAACACGAGTAACGTATTTCAATCCAAATTTCCTGTAACGACTGAGACACTGGATATGTTACAATCCCGTACCATCACGTACAGCTATAGTTATTATGCTATCAATGGTTAAACAACCAGTTTATACGATTTGTTTCAGGAACGGTATGAATAAGACAGGTCATTTTTAGAAACTTAAAAGATCATGGCTCGCATTGCCGAATGTCGTATGCATACACTTTCATTTTTTGTTAATGCAAGGGCTGCTTCTACCATTTCAGTGATTTAACATTCTTTTTTATTTTTGTAAGTCAATATCAATCTCATGCCCGTCAATACACGGTTTTATTATTGCAATTATGTCAACAAACACGTGACATGAAGTACTGTGGTATTTGAATAGTAACGGTCAACATTAAACAAAACAAACACCTGAATGAAAGTGTGCCGCTAGTTCAAAACAAGCTAGTTCATGTAACAAAAATCACTACATAGACAATAAAATCTCGCATGAACCTTAGACTTAAACAAAGTTGTTTGTTTCCACTAACCAGAGCGAACCTATTTGTTAATGCCGATCCTAAAAAAATCGTTTGGATTTCCAGGTCGAGTTTTGTTATCATTTTTTTTAAATGCACTAACATAACCATCAGGTTTAAGATTATTTTTGCTACATTCGATCATATCCGCTTAAATAACTGTAATTACATAAATAAATAATATTAAATATATATCAGGAAGAGTTACGCATGCCATTGCATATTCTTAGTTAATTGAGAATCGCTGAAAACATGTTAACCACCAAAAAAGGTCTGGCCTCTCTACCCTACTTCGTTTTATTAGAAACAAATCATGTTTAAGACTTACTAATGCATCTTTTACGTTCACCTCCTTTAATGACATATTCTATGTATGAAACAAAAACAAATGTGATTCAAAGAAAACTTTGTATCGACGTAGAATTTAGAAAGACCCATGTTACTTCAATACCCATACACGGAATTCTTTAGATACACGTTATCTCTCAAAAAAGAGCGTCCATACGTGTGTGTCTTCAAACAAGAACAAACAAAGGGTATTATCATAAACTGGTGAGAACAAGGGGTGTTTATAGTATAGGCTGATTGCTTCCAGGTATGATCAAGGATAATTATTTTTCACGACATATTGCTGTATGAATGAAATCAACCAATAATATCGAGCATCATCGTGAACAATTAACAATATACTAATGTGCTTTCTGTGGTGAGAGCAATTACAAAGCTAGGCACGTTCCTGACAAAAGTACCTTTGTCCATACAGTGCATATGACAGATAGCTCTCATTGATGCATAGACTTCCTAATTAGACTGCGTCATCCGCCAACCGTCCCATGGGTGGTGTTGCAACAAACAAGCCCATTGAGCTATCTGTTTGTGAAATGAATGCTTCACGACAACTGTGATGGATTGGTATTGCGATTACGATCCGTGTTACGATTTAAATTAGTCGATGTATGCGTGTGGATTTGCTTTTTATGTTGCTCACCTTTTACACACACTAGCGGTGTGCTGTAGTTTAACCTAGTTTGAATTTAAATATGGATTAAAGATTCGCCCTGCACCGTAAACGATGCAGCCTAATACACTATTAATAAGCCATATCACATTCATCAGTATAAGCTGTTTAAATCGTGAAGGTAACACTAGAAAATAATACATCATGAATTAGCTGAACCCTGATTAAAAGTAACTATGCTACTTCAGATGTCAGGTTATAATAATATTTATCTGTTTTTTTTTTGTAGATGTGTATAATTAAATTCGTATAATTGAGATTTGTTCTAACAAGACTGTTAAATACATCGACCAAGACAACATATCCTATGTACAATATCGATCTGATTTGATAAACACTTTAATAATAACACAGTAACGGTAAAAGTAATAACAACATAATATTCTATTCATAACAAGAAAACTATGTAAAGACTAGGAAGGCATAATAAATTATTGCTATCAAAGTATAAACAATTTTATAATATGAAAGGGGAGGTCGCAAAATTATTTTTCTATTGAGCAAATTTGAGTACAGCCTCGGCAGTATTTATATGTGATACGAAGATAATGTGAGCAAAACAATATGCAGCGGAGTTATAGAATAATGATACAAGTCACATTTGCAGAAAAAGTGGTGGAAATAATGATATTGCGATACCATAATACGCAATAGTAGTGCCTATATTAAAAATGTACGAGTACTTTCGCATGCAGGTGGCTGAAAGAAGCTTAACAACAAATATACAAACGGATAAAAATACACTACAATACATAACCAGTACATAACACATTTTATGAAGTAGAAACCATTATTGTTATTTGTAATATATTTTGATCATCCAATATTTGCAAGTTTGTTATTGCTTTTGAATAAGATAAACCAAACCACTTTAACAACAGTAGCTAAAAATACTGCATAATAAACAATACTCCTCTTTCGCAACCAATTGCAATATGGCCTTATGCTTTGGAGTCACGCTTGCTACAACTAAGCAGTTGTTGAAGATACCAACAGTCTCCTCTCGCTTTCTCTGTCACACATAGTCCGACTTGTGGGCGGCTGGAGAGAACGCTGGGTTCGTGAGCAGGACGCTGGGCTTTGATGGCGCCAATGGGCGGCCACTCTGCGCGGTTACTTTTGGCCTCGTGACTGGCGGGGAGTTACTCACAGCACCTAGTTAGATACAAAAAGTGGTGTTGTTTTTTGTTGTTGTGGTTTTTGTAAATGGAGGACTTTTGTAAATTTAGCATATATTTAAGAGATAAAACATTGTTATATTCAACGTATAAGAGAGCCATCATGCAAACCAGTGAGTGTGTATGAAAGAAATGTAAGAAACGTTCAATGTTAAGCTTAAATGACACTCTTGATAATCGTACAAACACAACTTGACGAGATACGAAATATTGATGGCGTCGATTCTTCGGCAGAACTGTCTTATGCAAAGGAACTTTTCTAGATAAATTAAATAACGTGAAAAACGAGCACTATGCTGATCATAAAAACGTTAGGGCCCATCCGTAACAAAATGAGCGGCCACATCCCATAACGTAATAATTATAGTTTCGTTACATCTTTGAAATCCTGGTGAAAAACTCAATATGTAATCGTATGGCGCGGTTTGACCAAGATGTCTGTAGGAGATTGAATTTGCAAGCCTCGTATGCGAAATTGATACTGATGCCTAACTTTCTGTTAAGATATTTCGTTTTTATTGTGTAGTTGATATCATTGAGAGAGAATGCATTCAATCGAGATTCATTTCATCACAATTGATTCTGTTCTTTCTATCTTATATTGCGTTAATGTAAAAAACAGCCCGTGTATTAAATAAAATGTGTCGCCTTACATACCCATGCCAACGCTGGTTCGACTTAGAAGCCCCGTGCTTAGGGTACTGTTGCTATCCAATGACGTCATTTTCGCAAACGAACTGTTGTTACGCCTCATTGTCTCTCGTTGAATGGCCATCGTTTGTCGAAGCGTCTTCCGTTTCTGTAAGGTATTACGTAATGGTGACGTCACATATAGTTTCATAAAGATGCAATAGTGTGTTGTGCACAACACATGACAGGATTATAATTCCAACTTACGGAACGGACAACATCGATTGAAAACACTAAACTACTTATAAGAACAACGTGAAATATGTATACACACACGGCAAAGAATAATCACCATTACATTGAATTTTCTATATTTTCCCATAGTGGTGCTATAGTTATAGAACACTGGTTTGATCGTATAGGATTTTATAGCATTTTACCTACCAAACTGCAACGTGTGTGGAAATATGCAATGGTCTGACGTCGACCGGGAATGTAATTGATATTGCGATATTGGATTTCATTTAATATTCGATTTTTGAGACTACAAAAACAAATTGTTTGCATTTTACAAATTTGCAGAAAGTTATGCTCTTTACCAAATGCTTCATTTATCGCAGTTGGTTTCCTGAAGTTGGATTAGTTGCAATTATCCAACTCCCAGCTATTGACCCTCTGGGTCGCTTGGCGTATGTACTCATAAACGCTCAACGCATTCAAGAACAATTAGAGTAGGATCTCCGCAGAGGCAATGAGGTTTTGGTCAGAAAGAACGTTAATTGTCTCAAAGCGGAAATGATTGTCCATGCCGGACGGGCACTTTACGACGCCGTTTATTGCCCAATTTGGCGTGTTCAATGAACTCAGCCATAATGTGCCATGTGCATCAGTGTGGACTTGCATTGGTGCCATTAAATGCGCCTAATTGCCAGTCCGGTCAACCAATAAATGGGGAAATATAATCTGGATCGGAGCAAGTAATGAACTGCGAGCTAGATACGTGTCCGTCGTCTAATAGCGAACAGGGATGGAAAATGTGTTGTCTTGAGTTTGCAGTTAGTATAGAAAAGCACTTCTGGAGTATAAAGCTATGAAGTGTGCTCGCCGTGGTACAAAAACAAACCATTTAGTCAAGAAGCACAATATTTAGCTACATAGCATTGATATATCAAACACAAATGATCGGGAAATGGTTTTAAACGTAAGTCCCGAACAAAAAGCCTTTTAGTAAATGAAATTGTATCGTTTGTACGAGTACAAGTTAAGGCATTCGTATTTTAATCAGTCCTTATGCTCTCAAAATACTTCTCGTCCAATAATATAAAGTCAATTTATTAATTGAAAACTCGTCTCTTTAGTGACACGTTGGTACAACAATAACATGACTAAATTTTCAATTCTTGTGTATTAATACCTACTTTTTAAGTACTTCCACGTAAAATGTATACATTCATCGATATAAGTTCTAAAAACCTTTACAGTATCCTTGAGATACACGTTATCTCACAAGAGATTTCGTCCACGCGTATGTGCCTTCATAACAACAAACATATGTTAGTATGCTTTTCATTAAACTGTGGGGAGTGCATTTTGGTAAAGACAGATTTCTTCCATTTATGAACAAGGACACTAATATGTTAGAACATACCGCTGTGTGAAAGACGTCGTGAATAACGCGTCCGAATAATTATCTAGATGATAAGTGCAATTGTAAAGACGAACACAAGGCTATGCATGGTTTGTACACAGCGCTGTCTTCTGTTACGGTTCATATGACGGATAGCCCTCATTGTTGCTTTGGTTTCCTTATAATACTGCGTCAGCCGCCAACCGTCTCATGGGTGGTGCTACCACGAATAGCTGACAGCACAAACCCAATTCCACGCCCCTTGTGTTTAGGAGAACGACAAGTGAAATGAACGCTTAACTGCAAGATTTATGGAATGAAACGGTTTTAACCCCCAATGATTTGCATTCCTAGGCGGTGATCCAAGTTTTAATCAGATGTTTACAGGTGGTGCTATGTAGTAGATAAAACAATAACAAGAATTTCTATCCTGATAGAGTTTCGGGCTTTTAATTGTTTGCTTTATATTATTAAGCGAAGCAGAAATCTTAATGCATAGTCGGCAATTACATACTTAAACGTTGACTGCTTAAATAGATTATAATGTGTAATCCTTTCCATATAATGCTTCTTTAAAATTAACAAGATAAAACAGACAACCGTGGTGCATGTATTAATCGGGAATATTTGGTGATCAGCAAAGAAATCATCACATACTTATTAAATCGAATTCCAATGCTCTGACATTTTGTACAAGAAAAACGATATGTGGCTTGTCGTATATAAATGTAACGCATAGTTAGCATTCTAACGCTGTCACCATAGCTAAATTTGACCGAGTACATTGGCATTTGTAATCAAAGAAGTATTCTTATACAGTTTGTTTATGCATGTGTTGTGTCTTGCAAATATATAATTCATCCATTATTCTTCCATGATAACAAATCAGGTTGGTTGATGCATTTATTGCATGACCGTAGGACTATTGTATCAGAAACATATCTTTTAAGGAAATATATCTGATACACGAATAATACGGTCATGCAACTACTTTATCAACATGATTTTACCTCCGGAAGGATAAATTGAAGTCTAATAAATACATTTGCAAAAAAGCCTATATATACTTAAATAACTCCGGCGAATTATCCTTTTTAGGCTATTCTGCCTGATGGCATTATAATGATTAACTTCATTATTTATTTCCTTTTTCGCTAATTTGCTTTTAAGTTCACATATAGTCAATTGCGTTTGGTTTTGTTTGGGGTTTTAAGAATCTTCTCCGTTACCACTATATACCAGCTGTATCGCATGGAACGCATCGACAGTTAAACGTCGATGTATTGGTTATTTCAATGAAAGAATGTTGTTTCAAATGGTGTGATCGAAGTGTGTTTAATTAATCACTTCTGGTTGTTTTGAAGTATGTTGAGCGTGCAGTTGATTATGTATAGAGTCGTTTAGTGTTGCACGTTAATATGATGCATATTGAAATGTTGTGTGTACATATTTAGCTCATATTTATATTTTAGAGCTGCGAGTCACAAAATCAGTAAAAATGAACAATAAGCTATTTGAACATAAATTGTAAATGTTGCCAACATTCAAGTACTTTCCCCTCTAAGATAAGTTCACTTATTCTTGTTTTACTGTATGCAAATAATTAACGTCCTGGAAGCGTTGTGTTATTCATTTGCGTAATAAAAAAGTATTACTATGTACTCGTTTGGTAAATTTACTTAAATACACTTAAATCATTTATGTGACAGTAATAGATCACCATCATCATCATCACTTTTATGATTATCAACTTAAAAAAACAACATTGTTTTTAATTGTGAAATTGGTTTGTCATGCCGGTCATACGTGCTAACACAACGAGCCAACACAACGAGCGAAACATTATCTAACGCAATGCAATACCAAAGTTTATGTTTAAAGTGTCAAAGTTTACGGACTACACATTTCGTCATACCAAGTTCGTAAAGGTGTTTCAAGAATCTTTCACAAATCAAAATCATTTATCTACTACTGTAACCACTTCATCTATGTTGTTATCCACCAGAAAATGGTATGAATTATCTATAAATCAGTGATTGATTTATAGATTGATCCAAGATTCGGTACTCGCCATTCAAGTAACCGTCATCCACAATTAAGTTATCCACGGTTCCATGTCCACGTAATGAACTATCAATATATAAGATCCGTTGTACACAAGTCATACATCATATTCATATTCAATGTACATCATAACAAAATAATTAGAGCGATAGGTAGGACCATAGCAATATTTAAATCGCTTTCCGTTATCATGATCATGTTATCATTTTGTAATGGGTAGTATAAGTTTAAAATATAAACATTTATATTCTCGGTATTATTAATGTAAGCAAATAACTAACTCACCTAGCACTTGAGTCTGTTTAATGAATTTCAGTCTTGGTCCATTTTAAGGGATATCTAATGAATGCATGATTTATTAACATTAAAAGGTTCGATCGAATAACACGCTGCAAAATATAATGCGACCCAATGACGCGCGTCTGTGGTTGAGCAAACACGAATCATCATTGATTGATAAGACAATCCACAGAATAAATATACGAATTAACTGACCGTTGAATTCGCGCACATAATCGTTGTTTTACGAAACAATGTTTAATCTTATTTATACATAAATCAGAAATAACAGTTTATAAAATTAAAAAAAAAACATCGTCGTGTGTACGATTATTGGTTAACGAATTATTGAAGACGTCCGAGATATATTAATTTCACGCGCCTCATATTTAATGTAAACATTTTCTTGGTTGTCGAAGTGCACATGCTGTGAGAAGCGATGATTTAGAGTATTAGGTTGCTCAGAGTATTTGTCTTTACATTCATCAAATAAATATACTAAAACAAGTTTCGGTTGTGAATTATTCGACACATAAGAGGAGTTTGGGTTAATTGTACAACCATGATCTATTGTCTTTGATAATTTGATTGCATTTTGATTAAAAAATATACGCCCTTGTCTTCATTTTATAACAAACATGTCATTTTTAAGCATTGAGATTATCTAGTATTCACTAGACGGCTATTTGTACCTTAAAATGGTAATCAAAGAAAACACATTAAATATCGGACTGAAAGACAAACGAACATACAGCTCGGCATTTTACAAAGCAATATGCGCTTATTTCTTCGTACAGGAGGACAAGATGATTTAGTGTCTGAATTATTATATGCAGCATATTTTAATAGGAGTAATAATTCATACAGTATATTGAGAAAATGTATACACAAAAATCCTCGGATCAAACATGTATAATACCAAAGACACCGCACACATTCAGGAAAAGAAAAGTTGCTGGAGAGAAAAAATTCTACAAAGAGATAACTATATGTCGACAAAATTGTAGTCCTTTGAATAATTGATGGTCTTTAGACAGAGAATACTTGAAATAACCGAAGACTTTATAGAAGATATGTTGCCTTTGAGATAGGAGTTGTTTAAGTAATTAATTAGTGTCTTTGCGGATCGTTGTAATCAAATTGGAAAATAAATTCTTGCTTTGCACGGGTTACAACTTTGCTTTGGCGTCTTATTATGTACGTGAACGTTATAAGAATGTATCAGATGCTGAAATGTTTTCGATAGAAGTGCCAATTACATTAATACGGTAACCATGTGTCTGTTTTTTATCATTAAAACACAAATATGTTTGTATACAAGTTTCTATTGTTTGGTTAAAAGTGTACGGATCAGAGTTTATTGATAGTGTTATTTCGACATGGTGCCGCAAAAAAAGAACAAACAAACCATTGGCTATCCTATGTGAAAAAAATAACTACAAACGCTCATTCAATAAATACCTTCTCTTAAACGTTATACGTTAAAACACATCCAATAGGGCAGGGTTTTTTTTCCACTAATCAATGTCGAGTTATCTGTAACAAATAATGACTTTGAGCTGAATGATTTATCATATAAACAAATGTTTTAGCTACTAATAAACCATAAATAGTCGATATAATAATGGTTGTCTTAATTCTGTTCTCTTTTTTTTTATTTTAAGTGATTCTAATTTCCTGAAAAAAAAGGAATATTTATTGCATACAGATAAATATATACATACAAAACAAAAATCTATGTGTGACCTGTTTTTGCAACCCAATAACGGCTTCTTCATTAAATTTGTTGACGATAGTTAAAATATTAAATTTTAATGTTGCCATATTTCCTTATTCTTCATTTTGTTCAATCATAAATAAGATATAGTTGATGCTAGGTTTTCATGTATTTCATTGTTCTACGACTCGGTTTCTCTGATGCACATCCAACCATGAGCTTACGTGTCATTACGTATAAGTTTATTCTCTTTTAGTGATATTTTGTTTATCTCTACACATTTTCTCGGGATATAATAAGAAATGGTAACGTCCAGTGTCAAAAATTAAAACTGCAATCGTTACAAAGTGTCAATTTATATAAATATAAAAATATATTTAAAAATAATACAATATATTCATAACAATGGCATTGCCTCTTCCAAAGAAATATTGTGAATTGGATATTCTTAATATTTTGTTCTGAGATTTCCAATTTAAAATGTGAATGATATATGCACGAAATATGAAGGCATCAACATATATTAACATTTGTATTACATAATGCATAGTGTAAGGCGTGCTTATGGCATGATAAGAGCCAAGATATGCTGCATTTGTTAACAATATACAATATACATCTTTTCAACAAAGCAAACACTACGTATACTATTAATCGTAATTCAAACGGTGTCCGATGAAATATCCAATCAATTTCCTGAGCGTCACCAAACTCCTTTGATCGCATTGTATACATAAATATTTGTATTAGACTCTCATAAATTGAATAAATGACTCTACGAAAGAGCGTAATTGACCAAGCGGCATGTTTCGATCAAATTATCTGGAAATATTCATGTAATGACAACAACTCACGCTTCAGCGGGTAAATGTTCTTGATTTAATGTAAACACACTCGCATTTGAGCAATTGCATAAATTGGTTGTTTCCTTTATCTACGACTTTTGTCTGAATATGTTTTGTTGATCTTTTGAAATGTCAGACGGAGACAATCGAACATTTAAATCGAGAGAAATGATTACAATATAAGTAAGGCGGGTTCGTTATATAAATGTTTTAGATAGGACATCGTATATCATTTTTTTCTAGCATTTTCTCGAGATATAATAAGGAAAACTAAACGCAAATTGTCAGGAATCATAACTAATTGTGGTCGTGAAATATCATCAACTTATATAAATCTGAATATAAATATAGGAGTAACGAAATAGTCATAACCATGGCATTGCATATTCCAAAAGAAGATTGTGAATTGTATTCGTCGTTTATTCCCTACCAAGATTCCCAAATTAAAATGTCAATGATATATGCACGAAATATGAAGGCATCAAGGTATATTAAAATATCAGTTAAATATAACATAGTGTACGGCATGCTTATGACATGTTAGGAGCAAAAACACCGTATTTGAGTATTGAGTTGCTACACGAAATGAAGTATAAAATAAATATTCCATATAAGTTATCCGGAGACAAATGGACGACATTCAGGGCGGTTGACGTCGTGCAAGCTTTTTCCAACGCAAGTGGTACGAAGGAATGTAACAGGGATGGCGGACCAGACACCACACATTCAAGACTTCATGTTTACTGCAGTACGAAAGGGAGAGTAAATAGATCAGTAAACCTTCAAGAAACAATTTATTCCACACATATATAATTCCGAGTGAATAAAAGAGCAATAATATTCTATTGAGATTGACAGGCCGTTTTCGATCTCGAATGAGAAAATATTGCGTGAATAATAACTTCAAAATAATGCCACCATTTCAAAATATTAAATATAGCATCAATGCCGGTCATTTGTATTAACTGCATTAAATCGGTAACAAGTGTATAACCTCAACATTACTATAGTTATAATTTTGTAATATTTTATACAGTTATTTCCATTATAATGTTTTATGAATCACTGAAGATCATCAACTAAAATCACAATATTAATAATTATGAATACTAAATTGCTAAACCCAATTCAAACTATTAAACTATTAAAACATAAGTTAAGCATTTTGAAACTCGTTAATCATGACCATCAAAAATTAAATCAATATTGAAAATCAACTTGTTCACTAGTTCATTTCAAGCCAAAGTGTAGTAGACATTTACTTTGTGTTACAACTATTATAGCATTAATCATTCATATTCGTAAAGGGTTGGCAAAAGGGAACAAAAGTCTTTGGTAAACACGAACAAACCTCGTATGGTTTAAAAGGGATGTTTTGTGCCAAAAAGCCATAAACGTGCATACAGCATCAAATGTATACCGGTAGTTATTTATCAAATGGTTGTACAGCATGACATCGTTGTTTCAAAGTCCGCGAATACGGGAAGTTCGATTCATCCGAATACGGGGCAATGATATTCAAAACTAATATTTAAAATAAACTATATTCAACGTCACTGCGATGAAATGCAAACCAAATGTAACACAAGTATGGATACATAGTTGAGTACATCATTTTGTTTGTTTTGTTATTTCTGTAGAGATGATTTCCAGATACAAAGTGTGAAGGTTTTCAAACAGAAGCATACTTATGTCCGAAAACCTTATTCGCTGGATAATGAAGATATTATAGTTATTAGACGTCAAAACGCGAATAATCGTTGTTAACAGACTCAATATGTCTTCCGAATATGTTAGTAGCATATTTACTTTCATTTGTTATTCATTAAAATGGTAATCACGCGCTGTTTTTGTTTTGTGTTTTGCGCCAAGCATAACACGTGTTAGATTATTTTTTTTAAGATTGCAATATAATAATGAATACGAACAGAACAAAATAGTTTATTCAGACTTAAGCATGTAAAGCACATCGTCATTAACATAGATATACAATAACATCATGTGTTTGAAGTAAATGCAAAACAAGCATCATTACGAACAAAGATCAATTTTCATAAACATCTTAAAAAAATATTGCCTACATGGTTCTGGTGATATAAAGCCAGTAATTTTCAGGATAATTAAAGATTAATGTAAAAGTGAGGAATTGTTTAACGTTGTGATACAAATACAATCTGTGGCATGCAGTTCTGTGGTTACATCACTGTAATAAAGTATAATACTTCTTATAACAATATGCAACATTTCATCGTTAAATGCCTAGTAGATGCACGATGTACAAATGGATGTGCTATTGTACACAACTAATAAACTAGCCCGTAAATGTATATCTATGTAAAACGTGAAAAGCGTATACGCGAAATTAAACGGATATAGGCGTTATGTCTTTTGAAAAAGTTTAAATAGGGGTAGACAAAGTAAAGTAGGAAGCAAATTCTTATTTCCCAGTTATTTCATTTTGTCATTATACAATGTATTATAATTTTGTTATTTATATTGCAACTTCAAATATTCAGAGTAAAATGAAGATATGTAGGACCTTAGACTGTTGCTATGTACTCATGCTGACAGTGGGTTTATCAGTAGTATTAAATGTGTATTTGGTACTTCCTGATATCTTTTTCACAAGTCAACCTTTCACTTGGAAATAAACTTTTCAAGAGGAATTTGTGTTATGTTATTTTTTTTGCGTTGAAACGGTCCCTTCTGTTGCTTTGGTTTTTGATCGATCAAAACAACACAAGGCAGTACATTAGTTCACTATATCGGACGCCTAAGGGTTTGAGTAATTATATACATCTATAGTAGTTTTACTGCACAAATCAGTAGATTGGATGGTTAAATAGAATATGGCAAATTCATATTGTTGTTTTGAATATGTAAAATGATTCGTTTACAATGGCAAATGTTTTAAATTGACCATTCACGTATTGGACGAACCAATATAATTATTTCGTCTGAAGGCATATCATCTTAAACAAAATTGTAGGAGAGTTTTAGATATTGAATACAAGACTAAACGTTGGATGTTTTGTTCAATATACTAAACAAACCTAAATGCCATGTCGTGTTTGATTTATAATCCAGGACAAAAACGTACATTGCTAGCTGCCATAAAAGCAACGCAATGAAAAACCGTTCTGAATGTGTGTCTTTGACTTGTGTCAAAATGATGGGTGAACACATGCAAGCTTCTAACAAAACTGTCTAGCCCGAAACCGTAAAAACGTAATAAATGAGTATACAGAAACAATTCTCGTGAAATCGTTTTCAAAACATTTAAAGTAGATCGTTTTATTTCATTTTAGTGTAGCTTTTAAACAAATACGGATCAACTTCAACACTAATTATGTTTTTATGGGTGAAGTAAAATAATCACGCGATTACATTACATTCAAGTTGACCATGCATATTACTAGTATTGCACAACACATGTGTTGGCTTTTATTTTTATTAAGGTTCGTATGACGATGTTACATGTAATTATCTCGCTCAACTACGACGTTGAAAACAAGGAAGGTGATATTCAAAAGCGTGCAACTATAAGCACAGTGTTAAGGTATGTTATCAGGTCCACATAATTGAACACAATATTTGATAGTTTAAGATACGAATGATCAATCATTAGTTATCAAATAACTTTTCACTAACGTAAGCTAACGTAGACTTGCAAGTATATCGAGGACAATCAAACTTCTATCTGGAAAAAACCATTGCAGCCATATCTATATATGCCATATATTCAGCAATATTCTGTCTAGCACTTACATGGTTGGGATCATATGATATCATTATACCAATCTGTACTCAATAAATGCGTTGTTTATTTTTAAACAAACTCATTAGTAATATGTTACCCTATTTATGTAAATGATAAGTCAACAAACAAACGATGCTTTCGACAGTGACAAAACAACGTCGAAATAATGTCGTTAAATCAAATAATCATGCAAGGATTGTTGTTTATACACAAAACTTCTAAGAAACTAAACTCAGTGCAACTGAAATAAGTGATTACTAAAATTGAAATTCAAATCGGTATTAAAAATTTTAACTAAAAAAGAAATTGATTGTATTAATCTTTTAATCTTTCGCTATACCTTTCGGAATTGCCAATTTTCGTGCAACGCAGAAACCATCAAAATGTGATGGCTACATGAATTTCCAGACGAAATGAACACATTATATACTTAAAACCTAAGTGCGACTGAAGTAAGAATAAAACTGTCTAGCAACTTTTCTATGTACACTTATGTATTTTCACAATAAAACATTATCAAATTATTCGCGAAGACTTTAGAATACAAAATGAACTCTTATTCGGATCCTAACGACTGTGTTTCATCGTGAAGACGTGGACTGTAATTATCGACCGTATCGGGGACAATAATTAGGTGATATTTTTGTATTTCGATATCTTAGTGGGAAGATTTAAGCCAAAAATGGCACAATATCAAGAAGTGCGCTCAATTGAGCACACGAACGCCTTCTATGAAAAACAAACGAAATTGATGATTTAACGTATTTCAGCACAGTTCAGACGAGTGTTTTAAACGGAATCACAATTAAGCTTTGTATATCAACGTTTTACACATACATGTATTCCGTGCGCGTTTGTGAAACTCGCTTGGTGGAATGAGTATAATTATTTATCTTAAAACTATATTCAAACGTTATACATCTTTTCATTCTCATATCACTAGATTCTTAAATTTGTTTGAATGCAAATCAACTTAACCAACCATTGTTTAAAAAGGTATCACGCTTTCATATTAATGCAATATTTTTCATAAAATTGGTTATTTAAAGGATTTTATCTCGATGTAAAAATTAAAATTTAAAGTTAACAAAAAAAAGGTATATCTCATTAGTATTCTTTTAATGTTTAAATCAAATAATACTGATTATTATTATCAAAGTAAGAATAATCTGAATGGGTCAAAAGACAATATTCAAAACGAATGAGTTGTACCCAAAGAGGTTGCTGTGGTGTTTTAAATAGTATGCCCTCGTAATGATCGAGAGGTCCCGGGTTCGATCTTTGGATGTTTTCGCGATCTTTCTGAAGTACTGATTTTTCCCAGGAAACGGACTCAATAGTGAAACAATAAGTATTATTCTTTCGACGCAATTGAGCTAAAATAAAACAAAATATTAGACAAGACTTTGCATTTGGTTTGAAAATAAAAAAAACTGAGGATATCAGAGCAATGCAGAAGAGAAAAGTAGAAGCGTGGGCCATAAGCAAATATGNAAAAAAAAAAAAAAAAAAAAAAAAAAAAAAAAAAAAAAAAAAAAAAAAATCCAATATAATGCTCCATTTGCTAGTATGTTATACAAATGGGAGAAATATTCATGAAATGAATAAATTAACTATTTTACGTAGTTGTTTATGTGATAAAACAAATTAGAATCAGGTATCAGAAACCCCAAGCAAGTATTGATATCCAATTAGTCTCTTTTTATTCCGAATGCAATACTAACTTGCGTTGTTTAATGTGTTTGGATTTGTGAAAACAGTCTTTGTCTTTGTGAGAATTGAGATCATTGAACATTTACTGCTATTCAGCTCACTATTTCGTGAAAGTAATATTAGCTTTAAATACAGCAAAAACGGCTTATAAATCTTGCAAGCAATCGTCGTGGGAAAAATTGCTAACATTTCTCTACCGTTTCACTACGATATTGAGGATATCACACGAGATAATTGCGTGCCTATCAAATAGCCTTCTCTACGTTAATATTGACAGTTCTGTGGTATTTGAAGGAGCGCAAATCAGTAATGCAGCCTTGCTCTCTTGTGTAAATAATGCCGCCATACGTTGTTACTGACAATCCACGCACGTCAGTTGTAATGTATTGTCTTCGGCACAAAGCAAGACGAATTATTTCCGTTATTACGATATGCTACGCGTAGTTTTTAACGTTTCGAAACGATTAAGTGCAGTGATTAGAAATCATACCAGAATGACTTACTTTAATCAATAATCGTTCATTTTAACACGGTGTATGCTTCTTGTTAGGTTTTTCAGGAGCGCCTCTTCCCACCCAACTAGAGATCCGCCCAAGAAAAGATGCACAGGTAAGATACCCAGACAGATCTCGGAACGAGCTAGAGTATCGTATCCGGATTCCATATAATCCAATGCTGTCTTTATCGCGGGTTGTCTCTTCATGCCTTTTGCTGAAGAACTCTTTTGGAAATGAGTGCCTTCACTTGATTGACTAGTATTGATCGCAATGTCAAATAAATACATTCATATATTCAAGTATAATGCACTAAAATACACATCGTTATAATAAGCAGGACAAAGACATTACATTCGCGAATAAATCTAGTAACTGAATATTTTCACTAATGTTTAAAAATATGTTAGAATATCACATTTCAAATGACGCTTAACATAAAGTTCTCAGTTAAGGACTGTCACGCAGCTAGTGAGTGAATACTTAAATTCTTTGGTTCATATGTCCTCGATAAACGTTAGTAATAATATTTTGCACAACTAAGACATGTTGATATTTGAAGTGGGAAGATGATAGCAAGAATTAGGTTAGTTTGTCGACAACGCATGAATTGCATACCTTTCATGGAAAAACGAACTTGGCTAACGAACACCGACATGTTTTAACATGGCTGTTTCCGCAAATCAGGATTTGATAGGATGTTTAACGTTGAGCAAAAGCAAAAACAGAAATTGCAACATGACAGTCAGAGCTCATTAAATGACAGCATAAAACGTATAAAACAACCACATTGATTAACAGTAATCCGAAATAATAATAGGAACATTAAATTCATTAAGCGCTATATCATTCATCAGCAGCAAGTGTCGCTATCAGTTACAGTAATACTGAGAGCAAATGTGCGTCTGTTATCGCTGCAAGTACTGCTTGTAATGCAGTGAGTACTAAGAGCAATCAAAGCCCTGAAGGCACTGAAGTTGTTCGCTGTTGTCGTCCTTGATTAGCTTTTGCGCATTGCACAGGCTAATCAGTGTACACAGGCTAATCTTATTTGACACGCATTTACCCCCGTTTTCCCTGAAAGCAGCGAATATGTACAGATTTAAAGGATAAACACTAGACTGGCCAATGTCGTCTTACAAGCTGGTAACTACACTCACTGCAGGAGTAGAGCAGACGCTCCTAAGCCATGTAAGCATTCGTCGTCTGCAGTGCAGACGGGCAGCAGTAATCCATCCTAGCATAGTGAGTTACGGTTCTTAGCGAGGCTAAGGCTTCTAAGCACATACTGATTTACCAAACGCTCACAACTAAAAACTAAGTGGTTTATGCATCCCTGATCTAATTAAACTAAACTGGAAAACTCTCAGAACCGATACATTGGTTTGAGATAGAAAGATTGGTAGTTGTCAAAAGTACAAATGGAATGACTTTATTATTTGCGTGTTTCTTCTTTATTTATGAACGCTTATATGTGCAGTATACTAAGTATGTTTAAAGCGCAGACATTTTTTTGTATTTCAATGATAATGCATGTCTCCTCTGTTTTGAAGTGTGTAAATATTATGTTTTTTTCACCATTTGCATTTCTTGTAAGCACTGTACTACCAAATGCATAACAGTTTTTACGGTTTCAATGCCCAATACATTCGTTTATAAATTGTACATTGGTTTATATGTTTTGAAAACTTTACAGCACATTCAGCTTACGGTAGGCAAATCAGTGTTTCAATATATAAGGTATAAGTTTGAAATAAATTTGATTAAGATCACATTATATAACGTTGATTTTTTTTACCTTTTTGTGAAGTGTGGACGTCGTTTTGTTACATTCCATCTGAATACAATTAGGTATTGTGAAACTCCAGTGACAAGAATAACTCTAAACGATCGGGCAAGTGGACCTGATCAAATTTGCATATTAAATTTCCTACATAGGTCATAACTACCATACATGTGTTTTACATTATCATTATCATTAACCTCATCCTCATCGTAAGTGTCGATGTAGTGAATAGACTGGACAACATCGTCATCGAATGCATGATTCGAGAATTATATCCCACATGTATGCTTTCAAAGTGTATGATACCTATTCAATACTAGATATATACACTAAACATAGTAGTTTTATAGATACATATTCTTTAAATGGTTTGGACGTCAATTAATTCATTAGATAATACCCCGAACTATATTGTATGCGTTTTACTCAGTAAACATACTTCATGGCACTTACGGCGAACATACCTATGCCACTCCTTTTTTATTTAAAACGGCGTGTTTATTAACATCTAGCAAAATGACACATGTGTTTAAGTGCATGTTTTCGTTGTCAACGCGAACTTTAAAAATTAATATAACATTCATACATAAAAACAGGACAATTTGAACTTGTTCATATGTCGATAAGTTTTCATATACGCATCTAAATATTCTGCATTAAAGATTATTTTAGCTGCGATATATTTTTTTCATGAAATAGTTATTTCTCCATTTCTAAAATTTATTCAACGTACATTTATTGCGTAATAATGAAGACGGTTGGATACATGTTTGAGTATCTAATGAGTTGTGAATAAGCAGCTTGACAATAACACAGACACAAAAGGCAAACCGAGGATGTTGTAGAAGCAGTGCAAGCATCTCATTCCAACGAATACAATTACATCCTATCTATACATTGTTTTCACAGGAAATAAGGTCAATCCTCATTTTCAAACGGAAATATCTATTGTTGCTATACGGAACAACAGTCGTTAGAAAATTAGATTTGACGTATGTAATAAACACTCGTATGTCATCCTATTGAATGAAGTTTCTTAACCATACATACTTCATCTTAAGAAATTAGTGTGTATTAAAATACCTCGTCATGTCATATGTCAATGTCAAATATCTATCATGCCCTAACTCTCATTAATAAACAAACCTGACTAAAAAGAAAATGACTTACTTGAACACACTATGTTTTATAAGCCCGCATATTGACAGTTTTAACTAATCTTCATCAAACTTTATGCATATCGCTCGGCACATGGTGCAGTTGAGAAAGTTATGGGATTCGAAGTAGTTCATATTGCGCACATCTGCAATGATATTCAGATTTAACTAGATTTCATCAACAGAACAGTTCATTATGCAAACATATGTTTAAATATGTGGAAATGATGGATAGTTCATAAACAACTCAGAGGGGAACAAACTGTATTTTAACATGGTTCTTACCTTGGTTTAACAAAAGCGTTTTTCATAATGTAGGACAGCGGACATTTTGATTGTGGAAATAAAGTGACTTTTTCGTATTTTTTAAGTTGCTGAATGTATTCATTAACATAACTATAATATTTTGGATGTTCTAAAACATGAATTGTAAAGCAAAGAATTATTTTAATAGCAAACGTTTGTGTAGCGAATTAAAAGCCGGGACCCCTTGTGGCAAAGCGAGCGCAGAAAAAGAATGCATTTAAATGTCGTAAATCGCATTGTGGGACCGACAGCTTTTTATTTTATGTTGACAAAATGTTCGTCGTTTGACGCATATACTAGGACAACGGCCATTTGTGAAATGAGGTAATGTTACACGAAGTTCATTACAGTTCTGATACCTTGACTAAAATGAGTTGTAAGGAAGTTGTTTTACACAAACTCTTATCAATTACCTGCCTCCTACGGCTTAGTAGTATATTGCAATTAAAGGATAAATGAACCATTCGAATAATGTTTATATTTTCCCAGACTGTAGTCTGACCTAAGCAGTCTTCCATGGTGAAATTAATTATCACCGATGTGACCTTTGATTTCACATCTTAATTACATATCCGCAGGTATGTTACAAATGATAAGTGTTCTTTATATGAATATGATTATCGTTAACGATGTATGCGTGGGAATGCAAAGCAGAACGTGACCATTATTTGCAATATATTAATCAGCACACGCAATTCAAAGGCAATTACATTGTTAATCTCAAAGGTATTTTAATCTCGGGTGTTTCATGGTTTTGCTTTTACAGACTCGGGAGAAAATTGCTTTGCAAACACATTAGTTTAATTTCCGGTTATCCTTCAGGAGATCACACATTATTGTTGCATTTATTACATTACCGGATTACTCATGCACACTTTGTTTCTTCTGTATTTCTTGAAACTTATCAACTGCTGAGTATATGTTATAGTTTATGACATTCTTACAGGGAGTATGTCATCGAAACATGATGTTTTAATAACAATTTGTAACAAAGTACTTTTTATTTATTTCCCATCTGAGAAATTGCTCACCTTTTTCTCTATTCAGGACATATCTATAGAACTGCTAACATGACGTCTCTAAATGACATGCCTATCAAACGTCTACATGTAGCATCTACTGCGTCTCTTAAGGTCATGGCAATAAAACGTCTAGCATCTACCACGTTTCTGCATGAAAAGGCTATAAAACATCTAACATATATTACCTCTCTTAATGTCATAACTATAGAACGTCTTGCATATACTGCGTCTCTGAATGTCAAGGCTATAGAACGCCTAGCATATACTGCGTCTCTTAATTGCATGGCTATAGAACGCCTAGCACAGCATGCGTACAATGTGAATATAAATCTAGTTTAAGTGCAGATTCGTTCATACGACACAAAGACACAATTTTGTTTCCTAACAAATACGAGTAAAAGTGTCGGCATCGGCTTTGACCAGCGCTAACCTGTCTTTGCTGCATTTTATGAAATTCGTCTTCAATGTATATTTTTTCTTGCCTATTTTGTGTTATTGTAACATTTTTTTTCAATATATTACAATTTAACACATATAAAAATCGTACATACTCACTTTAATGTCATGGCTATAGAACGCCTAGCATATACTGCGTCTCTTAATGGCATGGCTATAAACACCTAGCATATACTGCGTCTTTTAATGTCATGGCTATAGAACGTCGAGCATCTACTGCGTCTCTACGGGACATGGCTATATCATGTATAATATCTACCACGTGTCTACGGGACATGGCTATATAACGTCTAACATCTACCACGTCTCTTAAGGTCATGGTTATAGAACGTCTAACATCTACCACAATATGCAGGACATAGCTATAGAACACCTAACATCTTGCACGTTTTAAAGGATATGTTTATAAAACGTCTAATATTTACTCCGTCTCTTCAGGTGATGGCTATAGAACGTCAAACATATATCACGTCTCCACGGGAGATGGCTATCGAACGTCTCATATCTACCACGTCTTTGCAGGACATGGCTATAGAACGTCTTAAATCTACCACGTCTCTACAATACATGGCTATAGAACGTTTCTTCTCTCGGAAAATTATCAAAGTTGTCGACAATTTTCCAGTAATTGCAAGTTTGTCATGTTTTGCATCTGTGGTACACCAATGCTGTTAATTGTCCGCTTTTTGTATATTTGTTCATTGCCTTAATACGCATGAACTATTAAGCCAAAAGGTTCTCCCTTATTCCTTTCAATTGCTCTATATAAACAACTTCTCCAGACCGTGCCTCTAAGTAACAGAATACTTAACAACGTCTAACGCACATCAGAGATATCACCCATTCATATGATAAAATGTAGTCAAAAAACAGCAATCTATAGCCACATATGTATGTAAATGCTACGTATGATTTGACGAGATACGTTCTGTTGCGATATATGCGATGTTTTCAAACATATTACTTTTCAATTTCTTTTTCATTTTGCTCTGAACTGTCGAGATACGTTCGGGCATCAAATTGTATAATGCAAGCTTTTGGATGTTTGATTGTTGACTGCACGCGGTACATACACTTGATGTCTAGGTATTAGTTGATATTGGCTTATTTGAAATTGGTTTGGGGTTAATTGAAATGACCGAAGTGTGTTAAACTTCTCTCTCTTGACCGCATAGGGAAGTCTGGTGAATGAACAGTTTATAGCCAATCGCATCTTCTGATATTGATCTGATTCCAATCTCATTTTTACTCATTGCAACTACTACGACATCTTCCTGTATAGACCTCAGAGTAAAAAGAAATAATATAAAATGGTCTCATGATTTAAAAACACAGTGTAAAATATAAAACTGACCAAGTTAATTGGAAGAGGGAAAAAAACACGAAAAGCTTTCAGTATCATTTTTGTAAATATTGTCAATATTCAAGTTCTTACCTTAGTCAGTTTGTTCCTGCTCGACTACACGTATTTGTATGATGTCGTTTGGCCTGTTGAACAAACATGTTCACAACGACCAACACGGAAAGCGTTGTGTTTGTGTGTGTGTTTTTTACCTGTTTAAAAGCTTGTATTCATCTCATAATATATGTTTATACACACAATTTACAAAGACATGTACGTTCATATACTTAATTTACCATATGTAATGTGTTTTCACTATAGTAATACAATCGTAACACTTTTAGTGTTGTTTTATTATTTGATTAAGTGTTGTAATATTTTAAACAGTTTTTACATTTATAAACCATGGGTCATACGAGATAAAAGCGTGCATTTCAAATAACCTTCCCTGTCTTAAGAATATAACTGTTCTGGTCTATTTGAAGGGTCGCAAATCCGTACTGCAGCCTTGATCTTTTGTGTAAATGTTGACTGCCAATCCATGCACGTCAGTCGTAATGTATTGTCTACCTCACGAAGCGTGATGAGCTATTTGTGAATGTTTCTTGAGAAGAACGTGTATCTCTACTTTTAAAACATGAGTTCATGTAGCAGAAGCAAGTCATTTTCAAGCAAATCACGTTTTTAACATATGTTTGTGCCCTGTTAAACCAAAATATAACATTACATACAGCTGGCGTTAAAGCTAGCTAAATGTATACAATCAGTGTTTAAGAAAAGTCCCAATTACTGGCAGATAATTTTACAATTTACTTATGATATGTTGTCTAATTTTAACTACTTAAGTCATTTATTAACTTCATGTTGTATGTGCTCATTTTTAACCTTGATATTCCTACAATAATGTCCACCAATTCAGGTATTATTAATGCTCAGTTTAAATCTGTGATATATTATTAAGCAACAATTCATGTCTCTCTATGTCTGTCCGCCAGTTACTAACAAGGACCACAATGGAAATAAGAGATCACTCTCTTTTTTTAACTATCCTTTGTACTGTGTTGCATGGCATGGTTAATTCTCAAGTTTGTATTTTTACGTATTATTTTATGAATACAATATGTTTGTTGATTGTGTTTGCACCATGATACCGAAATAAATCTATCTTTTATTCTATCTAGTTGTATGCCGCAATTCGCAATATATGAGAACACTAACGTTCATTTTAAGGCACCGGTTACTTATTGCGAGTGTAATTATTATCTGGCAACCCACGCTCGTTTACAAAAACAAATAACATCGCTTGATTGTCATTAAGGCACGTTATGCAATTAACTAACCGTTGTCATGAGCAGTCATCTCTTTATTATTTGGTAAGAGTAAGACAACAAAAAAGAAAAATGTCTTCCGTTATATTTTTCAATATACAAATGCGTGTTTATTACAATTTAATCGTCATGAAAAAACGTTTATTTTCATTTGAAATCATTTTGTTTCTATTGGAGCACACATACGGCGAATGGTTTGCTCCTAAGCTCCGCATACATTTTTGTCGCGATGTATGTCTTATATGTTTTGCTGATAAAAAACGCCGGTATTGTGAGGATTATACGATAAATAAATTTAATTTAATACTTTTTACTTAGGAGCATGGTCAATATAAGATGCCATTGTCGTGAATTTGTTATAAGTATTTCTTTACAACGTTAGTACAAGCTATAATTTAACTAACAACCGAATGTTTTAACGCAACAAGTTAATCAACACACAATGACTATAAATTAACTAATGAAGCTAATAGAGCTTAACAAATATCGTGCAAGATAGCTTCTGAAAAACATGCATTAACAATAATGAACGAAATATTCGAATGTATATTGACCTTTAAGATAAATATGTTTAAATGTGCAGCATAACATATATGTCACGGTACATAACTTCAGCGGGACTGGTGAATAGCTGAGTGAGAAGCTCGGTTAGATAACGCGGAAGAACATCAACATTGAGTTGTTAGAAACGAGTAAAATGATCGAGCTGTGATGTATTCATCTCTTCTGTTTGCAGCTGGAAGTCGGTTTAATGTGCATTACATTATCTATAGAGTTGCACATTATTGGTTGTCTTATATGATGCATATTGAAAGGTATTTTGTAAAATATTCAACTAATACTGCTATTCAGGGACTCCATGCCAAAAAAATAACAAAAAATGCTTTCCTGCTACAACAAAAACACACTGTAACCTATAAACTTGCACAAGTAATAGTGTATGTTAACGGTAAAAATGAACACAAAGCTATTAGAACATAAATTTAAAATATTGCCAACATTCAAGTACTTTCCCACTTAATATAGTTCACGAAAGCTCGTACTTCTTGATAACATTATTTCAAAAAGCCCTAGCAAGCGAAGTTTTATGCATTAATGTAATTTACGCAAACAATATTTCATTGCAATCGTTTTGTAAATTCGCTTTAATGCACTTAACTATTTCTGCGGCAGCGAGTGATTCATTCAGCTGTGAAATAACGATTTTAGAGCCTGAAAATGCTGGAAAATACGTCTGACATCAATCAACAATGAGTCACTTAAGATAATAGCATGCCTCTCAAATAGCCTTTTTCTGCGTTTAAATTGATATGCCCTATTGTGTAAATAATGTCACCACACATGGTGACTGTTAATTGACAGACATAAGTCGTTAGTTAGTGTCTCCCACACGAAGCGTGACGAATTAATTCCGAATGTTCCGTGCGAAGCCCTTTATATCTCGTTCAAAGGAAATGAGCACGTGATTTAAGATTTGCAATAACTGTAAAAACTGAGTTTTGACACCGTTCCGTGCCATTAGACACCGCTAACAAAGATTGAATACAAAACGTATTCAATTCCCAACGGGGAAAAGTCATTATTAAGTATTGTACAATTTTATCCGATATTCCTAAATCATATTTTGCAAAGCATTATGGTACATCGCGCATTAATGACCACACTAACGTACACTTTAAGGCTAGGGTTACTTTAGATTGCAGGGATTTCTGTAATGTTTACCCACATTTGTTTGCAAACCAATTATTCGCGAGATCAAGATTCGATTACTGTATTTCATGCAGGTATATTTTGTATTTTACAAATCATTGTCATTAATAATCTTGTTTAGTTAGATAATTTGTTGTGTTTAAAAGAACAAAACACGCAGTTTCATTCTATATTTTGCCAAGATACATGTTGTTTATGAACGTTTTAATTTATTAGACATTGTGGTGAAAAATGGATGTATAGCATTTTAGATTATTCTACTTCTTCCTCTACTTTTACTTGTTACTCCCGAGCAATCAATCCTGACTATGATTGGGAGGCGCTGTCAAGAAAACTTTATTAAAAATAAAATATTAGTGCAGATTAACAGATAACAGTTCAAAGATAAAAGTGTGAAGATTTAAAACATAGTAGGGTGGCTAAACTGTAACTGTCACCAGCCTATCTTTGAAGATATCTAGGCTGGGACTGAACTTGACCTGGTATGGGAGACTATTCCAAAGTCTTAGGGTTCTCGGGAAAAGGGAGTTTAGGCGTTACTGTGTACGGGAATGGGGGATCAGGAAGTTCAAGTTAGACATCGTATTATATTTTACATGAAATGTTGATATATAACAGAAATGATCGATAAAACACTGATGTAAGCTAAACATTATTGATTTCTGAATTTCTACAAAATTATATTAGGCAGGATTGATATATTTAACTCTTTAAAACAAGTCATACAGTACTTGTTAGAGTACAAATACGACAAATGGTTTGCTCCTTAGCTTCGTGTAGACTCTGGTCACGCTACATGTCTGAAAATGTATGTGAGAATGGTTTTCAAATAAAAACGGACGGTGTTGTGATCATTTTATAACCAATCGTTGAAATTGTAATCAGCTACAGTCCGATATAAGAGGTGATTTGAATATTCTGACGTAGTGTTGCTTACCATGTAAATGCAAAATTTAATTTTTGACTTAACTGATTGCAAACATGCTTAATAGAATCAACATGATGATTGATCACTTGGTAAAATCGATCTAATTCAATGGTCCAAAAATATCGTGAAAATTGGCTTAATTATATCGTCCGATAAAATTAATGCAAGAAGAATTTGATGGTTCATTTATTATAAGACCTTCTACATACATTGTCCTGTACGTTCAGAAGACAATTCTTATTAATATAAAGAAGTGAAACTCCAGAAGCTGCAGCAGTATTGCATTTCTATCATACTCACCTTCAAGGTACTTTATTTATGGGAAGGAACCAATTGCCAAAACGGTACAGTACGGCACAACACGAAACAACATATACACATAGTAGAATAAAGCTGGGGTCACCGCCTTGGAATGGTCAATGCTAAGCACTGGGGGTTTAAACAATATTGTTTACAACATCGTATTATATTTTACATGAAATGTTGATATATAACAGAAATGATCGAAAAAACACTTATGTAAGCTAAACATTATTGATTTCTGAATTTCTACAAAATTATATTAGGCAGGATTGTTGTATTTAACTCTTTAAAATTCACTTCGATATGTGGATAATATCTAATGCATAGGTTGCATTTTCAAACATGTTGTATATATGTTTATTGCTGCGAATAACGGTTATCACCTCACCTGTTGTTTGTGTCTTTAACTTTTCGTACGCCTATCTGCTTCTCTTTATTTTAGCAGATCATAAACGAAGCTTATTTGATAGCCAAGCCGAAAGTGTGTCAAATGCCACATTCGCGCGCTGTGGCAGATTTTGCACCACTGATTTTGGATATGTCACAAGCTTTTGATAACATTTCAGGTATAGCTAAACGGATCCATCATTTTCTTTTTCTTATAGATCTCAAACATGATATGTTCCTTATCACTCGCTTTAAAGTTATAAAATGTATCATTTTATTGATAATAAAAAACATTATCAGAACGAACTACATTGATATGTATGTCATCCGTTTACAGTTAGGTGTGAAGGCTATGTGTGACTGAAGTGTGATAAGTGTTCAGTGTTTTGATTGGTATAGAGTTCATGTTAATATAATCACCATACTTAATCATCAATATAGATTCTGTCCATTGTGTCTACAAAGGAATGTGTATAGTATTAAAATGAGTATCACTTTATATTAGTCTGCCCTGTTTTTAATCATATGAGAAACAATAGTTCACGGATAGCTGGTTGGAATGTAGATCTACTATATCAGAACATTTATTTTGACTGGTCGAATACCGTTTTAGTCGAGCTCAAGTTGTATTTAGAATGGCTAAATCCCGTATTGGCCACTCTATATTGTATTTGCCGTGTTTGTCTCGTCGACTTTTGATATTTATTGGCTATGATCAGGCCGTATTGGGCTAGCAAACAAACCAGCTTCTCGTCCATTATTATAAAGTAATATAATAAAATGCGAACGCGTCTATTGAATGACACGTTAGAACAAAAATAACATCACTAATATTTCATTCCTTGCTGTACTAATACATCCTATTTAGGTACCTAAACGAAAAATGTATAGATAAATCGATATATGTTCTATACAACCTTTACAGTATTATTTAGATACACGTTATCTCACACGATATTTCATCCACGCGTATGTGCCTTCAAAACATCAAACATAGGTTAGTATGCTTATCATAAATCTGTGCGACGCTGGGAGTGCATTTTGGTTTAGACAGATTGCTTCGACTTTTGAACAAGGACACTTTTATGTTAGAACATAGCGCTGTTGAAAAGACGTCGTGCATTACGCTTGCAAACAATGAACTAGATAGTAATTTGCATTTAGTGGTTAAATAGAATCCAAACCTTTGCATGTTGTTTGACACAAGTGCTGTCCTCCCTTATGGTTCATATGACGGATATCCCTCATTGTTGCTTGGGTTTTTTATTATACTGCGTATGCCGCCAACCGTCTCATGGGTGGTGCTGCCACAAATAGCTGACAAAACAAACCCATTGTCACGCCCCTTGTGTTCAGGAGAACGACATGTGAAATGAACGCTTTACAGCAGGATTTATGGATTGAATCGGTTCTAACCTCCAATTCTTTGAATTAACCGTTCCTATGCGGTGATCCACGTTTTAACATATGTTTACACGTGGTGTTCTGTAATGGATACAACAAGAACAAGAATGTCTATCCTGATAGAGTTTCAGGCGTTTCATTTAATGTTTTATACTATTGAGCTAAGCAGGAATCTCAATACATAGATGGCATTCATTATATACTTTAACATGGACTGCTTAAAAAATTATAATGTGTAATCTTTTCCTTGTTATGCTTACGCACATTGAACAAAATAAAGCAGACATACGTTTTTCATGTATTAAATGGCAATATTTGGTATTCCGCCAAGACATCTCTGACATATAAAATCGAATTTCAATGCTCTGACATTTTGAACAAGAAAAACGACATGTGGTTGCCGTATATAAATGTACCGTATAGTTATCTATACTAACGCTGTCACCATAGCTAAAGTTTACCGAGTGCATTGGTTTTTGTAATCGAAGAGATATTCTTATAAAGTTTGTTAGTGGATGTGTTGTGTCTTTCAAATATATAATTCAGACATCCATTATCCTTTCATGATACCAAATCAGGTTGGTTGATGCATTTATTACATTACCGTATGACTATTGAATGAATGATACTATGAAATTATCTCTGATACACGAGTCATACGGTAATGTAACTATTTTCCCAACATGATTGTGCCTCCGGAAAGATAAATTGAAGTCTTACTGGTACATTTGCAAACAAGCCTTAATATACTCAATTAACTCAAGCGAGTTATCCATTTGTTTGCTATTCTGCCTAATGACATTATAATGATTAACTTCGTTACTTATTTCCTTCTTTTGCTAATTTGCTTTTAATTTTCCATATTGTCCATTAGTTTTGGTTTTGTCATTGGGTCCCTTTATATAATATTCTCCGTTACCACTTTATACCAGTTGTATTGTATGGACCGCATCGATAGTCATACGTTGATGTATTGGTCGTTTTTAAGAAAGAATGTTGTTTCAAATTGTATTATCGAATTGTGTTTAATTAATTTGCTTTGTGTGTTAAGAATTTTCAGTTAATCAGCCCCATCGATACAAAAAGCAGGCGACCAATGAAAAAACTTCTTTTATAGTAATGTTATATCTGCATAGATTTTTGTTGAGTATTTCGTTTATAACGCTTTTTAATAGTAATACGTAAAGATATTTTGAAATAATTAGATTTTTATTAAAGCTCCGCACCAACACTGCAAAGTCTCCTTATGTATACATGGGTCAGCCCAGTAAAATCGGGCTGACCACATGATTTTAAACTGTCTTCTTACCGCAGAGTTATTATGTTAAGCAGTGTGTTCGGGCAATGGTTTTTAACCGAAGTCCCGAAGATAAACAACTCCATGTACATGTTTAATTAATCACTTCTGGTCGTATTTGGAAGTCTGTTGAACGTGCAGTTGATTATTTATAGAGTCATGTATTGATGCATGTTGATATGATGCATATTGAAATGTTTTTGCACATATTTTACTAATATTGATATTTAAGAGCTTCGAGTCAGAACATCAAATACAAATGTTGTCATGCTTAAGCAACCGATTGTAATATATAAATTTGACCAAGTAATAGAGCACTTTTAACAGAAAAAAATGAACAAAATGCTATTCGAACATAAATTGTAAATAATTGCCAACATTCAAGTACTTTCCCTTCTAAAAATATTCATGTTTCAATGTTTGGATATAATTTTTTAAAAATCATGAAAAGCGTTGTGTTATATATGCCAAAAAAGATAGGCTTGATATGCAATCGTTTTGAAAATTTGCTTAAATACTCTCAAATCATTTCTGTGGTAGTGATAGATTTGTTCAGTAGTGCAATAAAGATTTATAAAGCCTGAATATGCTGAAAAATACGTCTTACATTCATAAGCCATCGGCCACACGCAGTTAATAGCGCTTCTCATAAATAGCATTATCTGCGTTTAAAATGAACGTTCTGAGGTAGATGAAGGATCGCAAATCAGTAATACGGCCTTGCTTGCTTGCGTTAAGAAACCCAAGAGACTTAGGGACATCAATGGCAATGTATTGTCTCCCACACGAAGAGTGACGAATAATTTCCGAATGTTTGGCGCGAAAGCCGTTGATATCTCCTTCAAAAGCTAGAGTTTGTGCATTGTGATCAGTAGCACCATGCCATTTTAAAAAAAGTATCACTTATTTCAACGCATCACTTTACTTGTTCAACAAAATGAGATATAAGTTTTGTTACTGTTCCATAGCATTACATACAGCTAGCGTTTAAGGTAACAGATTATAAGACCAGCGTATACCTTTCCCTACAGGGAAAAACACATTAACAGTTAATTCCAAGGCACAGGTTACTCACTTTGAATGCAGTGATTTATGCCGTGGCAATCCAAATTCGTGTATAAAACAATTATTCAAAAAGTCTAGTTTCGATAACAGTTTTTGATAAGGGTCAATAGTACTGTTTACTAACCATTAACATGAACAACCGTTCTCACAGCATCTAGGTAATTTGTTGCGAGTAAGAGCATTTAGAAAGCATCTTTGTTCCATGACTTCGTATATATTTGTCAAGATACAAATTGTTTTGAACGTCATAATGTATTAGACATTTGCATGAAAAGACAGTGTGCAGCTTTCTATATCATTACCGGTAAATACCATTGGAGTACAGTTTATGAAACATAATTTGTTCCTTAGCTTATAAAAAAAACTTTTGCCACGATACATCAAGACAAAGATTGACAAAATCATTACCTACAAATGACCATGCGCAAATGACAATGGTTTTCGAATCGATGAGTAGTACGTGCAAACAAGCCGAACTTTAACCCTTTTAGTGATCTGTTATTTGGAAGCGATATTAGATTTCATTTAGTATACGATTTTTGAGGCTTATGTCGAAATTACTAATTGAGTGAATTCTATAAATGTTCAGGAAGTTGTTCTCTTTAATGAATGCTTCATACATCGCAGTTGGGTTTCTGGAGTTTTCTGGAGTTGGATGTTCGCAGCAGCGGCCATGAAGTTTTGGTCAGAAAGAACTTCAATTGTCTCAAAGCGGAAATGATTGTCCATGCCGACTGGGCAATTTACGATGCCGTTTTTTTCCCAATTTGGCGTGTTCAGTGAACTTAGCTTTAATGTGCCCTGTGCATCAGTGTGAAGTTGCATAGGTGCCATTAAATGCGCCTAATTAACTGCGAACGGGGAGGAAAAATGTGTTGTCTACAGTTTGCAGTAAGTTAGGAAAAGTCACTCTTAAAGTACAAAGCTAAGAAGAGAGTTCGTCGTTGTTTAAAATAAACCAATTAATTTGAGAAGTACAGTATCAAACTACATGAAATGGATACATCAAACACAAATTATCGGGACATGGTTTTTAACGTAAGTCCCGGGGATAGATTATCACAAACAAAGTCGTTTAGTAAAATCAAATTGAAGTGCTGTATCAATAGCTTATTTATATATTTATAAATTTATTTATCACCATCCTCATCCTCCTCACCATCATCAGTATCATCATCAGTATCATCATCAGTATCATCATCAGTATCATCATCAGTATCATCATAATCATTATCGTCTGTATCAACAAATGCAAATTACTGTACAATTGTATTGTATCTAGTGGCGGTCAGACGGTGCCAACACCAAGAGCGAAGAACAATTTAACGGAACGAAATAACAAAGTTTATGTTTACCATTTTAAAGTGTATTGACAACACATTTCATCAAATCAAGTCCGTAACCATTTTAAGAATGAAACTTAAACTTTTGTATCTACAAATGTTAACATTATCGAAGTTTTAATCTACCAGTAAATGGTACGATTTATGTATAAACCAACTATTGATTAATAGGTTGATCCAAGATTCGTTATTCGCAAGTCAATTTAGTCATATGCGATTCCATACCCACAAAGTCATGTGTCTGTTATATCAGATCCGTTGAAGACAAATCATATATCAGTTATCAAAGATCCGTTGTACACAAGTTTAATATACATTTCTGTAATTCAGCTATCTACCATTCAATTACCTGATTTCCGTTCCATGTACCTATCTAAGTCAGTTACCCGTGAGTGTCCAAAAATACACATACCTACAAACTACGATTCGGCCCTTCTTTTAATAATTATGTGGTGACGTGCTTCTAAATGATGCAAATATCCAACAAGGCGAATGAAGTAAATACCGCAAAATTTACGAGATGTTATTGTTATTTATTAAAACAGTAATCATAATTATATAAATAATTGGTTTAAAACAAGGGTTTAAAATGTTAATGTATATTTATATATGAATACATATTGATCTTGACTAAGTATTTAGTAAATTATTTATAAACAACGGTTAATGTTGTAAACATTGAGATTCATATCCAATGACATTGTAAAAAAATAATTGGAGTGAAAGGCAATATTTAACTCGCTTTCGTTATCATAATTATTTTATCATNCCTCACCTAGCACTATCATCTTTGGAATCAATCACATTATTGGGCCATTTTGAGGGATATTTAAAAAAAATGTGTGATGTATTAACTTTGATATGGTCAATTGAATAATACGCTGCAAAATATCATGCGACCCAATGAAGCGTGTCGGGTATTGAACACATAGGAATAATCATGATTGATAAGACAAGCTACAGAATATGTAAAATCATTAACACCGTGAAAATCATGGAGATTATCGCTGTTTAACGAAACAATGTTCGATCTGAATTTTACAGAAATTGGAAATAACAGTTAATAAAATGAAACCAACATCGTCGCGTGTACGATTATTGGTAAACAAATTATGGAAGACGTCCAAGATTTATTAATTTGCTGCGTTTCACAAATAATGTTAACATTTTATTTCTTGTCGACGTGCCCATGCTGTGAGTAGCGATGGTTAAGATTATTAGGTTGTTCAGAGTATTTTACTTTGCATTCGTCAAATAAATATACTTAAACACGCTTCTGTTGTGAGTTATTTGACAGATATGAGGAGTTTGTGCTTATTATACAAACATGATCTACTGTCTATAATAGTTTGATTATAGTTTGTGGGAAAATGAAGGCTCGTGGCGGTATTTAATACTATATATTCCATTTCTTAAACGTTACAGTATATACTATTTGCTAGTGTTACTGTAAAATGAAAACCAACGTAATCAAATTGAATATCGGACTAACAGACGGACGGACATACAGCCCGGTATTTTGCAAGCAAAATGCTCTTTGGGATTCGTATGGGAGAACAACATAATTGTATGTCTGAATTATTTCATGCTGCTTGCATAAATATTGATTATGATGCATACAGTGTATTGTGACTTTAAGAAAGAAAATGCATACACACAAATCCTCTGACAAATATATATAATGCCCAAGGCATCGCACAAATTCAGAAAAAGAACAATTACTTTAGTAAAATAATTCTACAAAGGGATTACTATCTGTCGACAAAATTGTAGTCCTTTGAATAATTGATGTTTTTAAGACAGAGAATACTGGAATTAACCGAAGACTTGATAGATGAAATGTTGCCTTTGAGATAGGAGTTGTTTAAGTAATTAATAAGTGTCTTTGCGGATCGTTGTTATCAAATTTGAAAATAAATACTTGCTTTGCACGGATTTCTTCTTTGCTTTTGCGTCTTATAATGTACATTATCGTAATAAGAATGTATCAGATGTTGACAGGTTTTTTAAAGAAGTGTCAATTACATTCCTATAGTAACCATGTTTGTGTGTTTCATCATTTAAATCCATATCTATGTGATAAGTAAGTATTGTTTGGTGATAAGTGCTAGGTTCAGGGTTTATTAATGGCTTTATTTCGACATGATGCCACACAACAGAACCAACGCATGATTGGCTATCCGATGCCATAAACATTACTACACACACGCATGCACCAAATACTTTCTCTTAAACTTAATACGTTAAAACAAAAATTAACGCTGTTTTTTTTCCACTGAACAATTTCGATTTATCTGTAAAAAATAATGACTTTTTAGCTTTATGAACTCGTTGATAAATACTATAACAAATGTGTAAGCTTCTTATAAACCATTAATAGTCGATGAATTAATGGTTGTTTTAATACTGTTCTTACCCATTTTCATATTTTTCAATTAATTTTACGTTCTCAATGGCATGATGATTTAATTTCCTGAAAATGACATAGGAAATATTATTTTCGTTCAGATAATTGTATACATACAAAACAACTCTATATATGAACTGTTTTGTTTAACCAAATTACGGTTTCTTCATGAGCTTGCTTTACAATAATTAAAATATAAAATTTGAATGTTGCCATGTTTCTGTATTCTTCATCTTTTTAAGCAGAGATGAGATATATTTAAGACAATATTTTGATTTATTTCATCGTTCTTACAACTCTGTTTTTCTGATTTACATCTAATCAATGAGGTAGTTTGTAATAACGTAGAAGTGAATGCTTTTTAGTGATGTTTCATTTGTTTCAAAGGTTATGTAATGAGGTTCAATTTCAAAGTATTGTTGTCAAAACAATTATCTTTCAAAATTGAGTTGTTGTTACATCTTCAAATAATAGCGAGTTTGTTCTATACTTACCAGCTTTAAGGACACGAACATGTTTTCTTCGAGCATAGAAAGACACCCGAGAAGGTAGATTCATTTATGTCGCATAGAATAATTTATAAGCTTCATAAAACTAACATTATTTTAGTTTTTTAACCACTTTATCAACACAATAATTTAAGTTTGCATTGGCCTTCTTGGGATTGTTTTTAGACGGTTTGGGTAAAGATCAAGGTTTATGTTACAACAAGGTTTATGTTACAACTAATAGAATAATGGCATACGCCAAATAACTAACAACTTGAATAAAGGTATTGCACTGAAATTGTGTTTGGATGTAGCTTACATGCAGATCCGGCTTTGGATTCCTTTTCGTTCCAGATATCCAAAATAGTTTCCATCGAATATATTAAATTTGGATTAAGATAATGCACTGACATTTTGTGTTTAAGTTGCTTATTTGAAGACCAAGCATGGGTGTTCAGTTGGGGCCAGTCGCGTAAAGGTCAATGTAACTGTTACTTAAAACAGAAAACAATGTTTCTGCTCAATAAATTGACTTCAGGTAAATATATTTTGTCACAAATTCATGTGTGAGCAGCTTACACTTAAATTGCGTGGGATTTCATCTGAGACCCAGCTTTTAATGCAAACACAAACATTAATTTTACTTACTAGATCATTGACAGTAACATGACATGATGAATATTTAGGTTATAGGTTAATTATCGTGTGAATCATTAGTGGAAAGTTCAACTAGTTACATAAGTGATTTATTGCTGTAACTGAAAAATGTATTTGTTCATCCGATCATGCCCAACATTTTGTAAAGTTTTTGTTATGTAAACTGTTAAATAGCGTCCCTTTTATGCTCTGCATCAATGGCTTTTGTTTTTGTTTTCATGCACTTGTGTATGTTTTGTAAAATGCTATGAACCAAGAGTTAAGTTTGGAGTTAATAAAACGTGTTTAAACTCCAATTGTCTTTCCAATATGTAGAGTCCAGTTGTATTCATTTAAATTGGTTTTGTTGACTGATTTGGTATGTGTCGTGTGATTTTGTTATTTGTTAAATAGTGCAGCAATGAATCACTTTTCTTTTATACCTAATGATAAAATGTGAAATTTCTGCAGTGCAAAAACAGCAGTGAAAATAACACAATTGTTAACACATTTTCGGAATCCCTTTTTCTATTTTAGATTATCATATCAAGATGTACTTCCCTTGTTTATATCCTTGATTATATTTTTTCTATAATCACGAGTGAACTAAAATCGATATTCCACCGAATCCAACAAATTTTCTTTTAATTTTATGGGTTTTATTACCGTTTATTTACATTGTAAAAGAGTTTATCCGAAGAATTTCCCTGGAATAATGACGTCATTTCATCAACAAAATGACGTCATTTCGTCAACAAAATGACGTCATTTCAATGTATTGAGGCACGCCACGGGAGAGAGGGTCACTATTCAGCGAAAGGGAAATTATTATTAATTATTTTCTTGAAAAAGGGGCATACAAGAAACAGACAATTTGTTCATGTCAGTTTAAGATCGTTTGTTATTTCACTCGTGATCATAGAAAAAAAAATTCACTCGTGGCTGCGCCACTCGTGAAAATATATTATCTATGATCACTCATTAAATAACAAACGATCTTACACTGACATGAACAAATACCCTCTTTGTCATAAATAAAAAGCACAATTGTAATCATTAGATTTATACTTATGCAATAGGAGTTTAAGTTTGTGTATAAACATGTGTTATAAAAGTTACTAATGCAATGTCGATGTAAAGGCATTTGTTGCCATGGATTTATAAACAATAATATGGTCAGTTTTATTTTCATTGACAAATAATGTCATTGTGATCTGTAACACATAACGGGTCCGATGGTCGTTTAATAATTTTATAATATAAATAATGCTGGATATTGAATAGTTGTTGAAAGTAGAACAACAAAAACAATTTAACAGAGAGTAATATAAATTGTAAAGGCACATAATGTGTCAATTAACCCATTTGTGGAAAGAATCGGAGCATACCCTGTCTTAACACCTAAGATACTGTGTGTAGTCGTTTAAATCACAAACGGTACATAAAAGTAATATGTATGTTCAAAGTTAATTCTGTTCAAATTAGAATTGTAAGCCGCAGTGACATGTAAATTTAATGTCCGCCTTCTTTCTGTAAATCGTTCGTGTATTTTTTCATCACAAATTATTATGATGTATGCATTGTAGTTTTAACAAAAAAGAAGAAAATAACAACAAACCATTTAGAGCCCTAATCATGATCCATGATTGGACTAGACCACTTTTTTCCAGGGCATTAAGACAATTTCTTGAAAGTATCAATTTTGATTTTCCACACTCTTAAATCAAGAGCTTCGAATATGAACCGTGTGAACTTGTATTAGCGGCGCTTTTTCGGTGGGCAAGTAGCTCCGGATAGTACCGCTCAAGCTGATTAACTGCAGTCCATGTATTTATAAGGCAATTATTTGAAGGTTTACAGTAGAATAATGTAACAGAAGGGACTTGATAAAAAGATTTTAAATAAATCCAAATATGCAGGCAATAAGCAGTCTTTTCAGACGATGAAATGAAGTTTTACATAGAAATTCTTATTTAGGATTTTTTCGGTGGAATGCATTTTTTTGGAATTATTATAGGTGCTGTATTTAAACAATAAAATGGTTCCTGGTTGAGAATAATAATGACGCTCTAACAACTTCACTGTCCATTGATTTTCTAGACTGGATGTATATTCATGAATATTTTTATATTACTCAAAAAATGTATGCACCGTATGTCATTCCAGTGATTAAATGGTTTATGATTTGATGATATGAAATGATGACGTGCCCTGTGTGAGATATTTTCGTACATTATTCTTACATAATTATACTGATGCTGTTTTGTGTGTTTTATAACGTAGTGCGGTTACTTGTTATTGATCATAGCCATAGTGGTATTTTTTGACGAGCGCATATGCTGTGTCGTGTATAAACACATCCTCATATAAGTAAGTGTACGTTTTTATTTGTTATGTTGCTGCTTATTGTTTGTAATAAAAGAATAAAGTTATTGAGAATGAAGAAAAAGTTAACATATATGTAATGCGTATTTCACGGAACCTAATACCTGAAAGTATTATTACATTTCTGGCATTTTCGTGTTTATTTTGTGAACCCGTGTAATTTAGTATGTATCCTTTTACATTGAGATGACAAACACATAGTTTTTCGTAAATAATTTTTCAGAATTGCACCTAGATTTTACAGTTGATAAATGGATTAATGTACACCGTGTAATTGCAGTATAATAATAGTATTGGTTTATCTAGCTCAAATTTATACACCAAACTGGTGTTTATATTTCATTATATTTTACTTCAAAACAATATGTTATATTTGATATAATATGGACATAAAATTAAATAAATCGCACAAACACGTCACTTTTGTTTATTCAAAAAGTACTAAACATGTTTCGGCCATAGCCTTCATCAGTAGTATAAACAAATACATAGGATATGACGTCAACGTCATACAATAACGTAACGTCGTTTGGCGGAAAAATATATATAGTGCATAATATTACATAATACATAATACAAAGATGGATCAGTGATGATACAACAGCCTATTAGTAATAATATACTTTATAAAAAACATAGTAATAGACAAACATCAAATGTATATGTAAATATGTTTATGTTTTATATATCATAAAGCAGTTTATTATTTAGACCGTTAGGAATCATAGTTTTTAATTTATGTATCCAATATGTTTCTTTGCATAAACGGTCTAGATTGTTTTGAACAACATCAATAGGTACAAAAGAGAAATCTGATAAAGTGCAATCATTGTTGGTGGATTTAAAATGTGTAGCAACATGCGAAATAGGATTTATTGAACAATT
>VMBQ01001161.1:5936-76241 GCA_007657795.1 Dreissena rostriformis | reverse complement strand
TATATATATTGCCCGAACTATATGGTTTTACCTGTGCACATTCCTCCATAAATATAATTCATTGCACCAAAGGCGAACATACATATGCCACGTTTACTCATTCAAAACGGCATATTTATCAAAATCTAGTAATATGTATTTAAACGCATGTTTCATCTGTCAACACGAATGATAACAATTAATATTAAATAAAGACCTAATAGTATGTTAATTTTAACTTTTTCACAAGTCAATAACTTTCCAAAAACACATCTTAATATTCTGCCTTAACGACGATTGTGGCTGTGATATTTTGTTATTTCCATAAATAGTTATTTCTCTAATTATAAATTATATTTAACGTATAGTTATTGCTTAATAATGACGACTGTGATATATATGTTTGAGTATCTAACGAGTCGTGAGTAAGCAGCTTGAAAATAACACAGACACAAAAGGATCTCCTATACGCATTGCAAGAAACTCATTACCAAAAAATATCATTACATCACATATATAAATTCACTGGGTGTTAGGTCGATTTTCATCATCGAATGGGAAGAAAGATAATTAGAAAATCAGACAAGTATGTTGCTTCTATCCGGAACAACAGTTGTTCGTTTATAAGATTCGTCTTCGTTAATGCACAAATATGTTTTAAAATGTGAAAATGATGGATAGGACATTGTTTACGCAACTCATAGGGGAGCAAACTGTGTATTTACCTGGAACCTACCGTGGTTTTTTTTTATAATGTTAGACAGCGGTAATTGTGATATGTAAAATAAAGGGACGTTTTCGTATTTTTTTAAGTAATTTATTTATTTATTAACAATACGATACTATTTTCTATAGTCTAAACTAATTGTAATTGCAAGATAAACAGATTAAAAGAAAAGGTCGCCTATCGAATTTAAACCCGGGACCCCTCGTGGCAAAAGCGAACGCAATAAAAGATATGTCATGATTCGCGTATTGGGACCGCCATTTTGTTTTTAATTTTGACATAATGCATATACTAGCAAAATGGTCATTTGTGAAATGAGGCGATTTTACACGAAGTTCATTACAGTTCTGATACCTGAACTGAAATGAGTTGCAATTAAATTCTTGAACAAAAATATTATCGATTGCCTGCCTCTTACGGCTTAGAAGTACATTGCAATGAAAGGGTATGTGAACCATTCAACTAATGTTTATATTTTCCCAGTTTGTAGTCTGACTTAAGCAGCTTTCCTTGGAGAAATTAATTACCGCCGAAGTGCCCTTTGATTTCACATCTAATTTACATTTTTTGCATGGGCGTTTGCCAATTACAAGTGTTCTTTCTTTGAATATAACAATCGTGAACGATGGAGGCGTGGGAATGGGAAACATAACGTGATAATTATTTGCAATATATCCATCAGAAGATAAAATTCAAAGGCAATGACACTTTTCATCTAAAATGTATTTAAATCTCGGGTGTTTATTTTTTACCGACGCGGGTGAATATTGCTTTGCAAACACATTAAGTCAGATTTCCGTTTGTCATGCCTGAGACCACACCGTATTGTTGCAGATATTACATCACCGAATGACACATAACACTTCTGTATTTCTTGAAACATATTAACTGCTGAGTATGTGTTATAGTTTATGGCATCCTCACAGGGAATATGTCATCCAAACAAGATGCTTTAATAACAACGTGTAACAAATTACCATCTTGATGTCCTTTTCGTTGAATTTGGCAAAAAAGCGACTTGCTGTAAGTGCGCATGCATGTATTGTATGCAAATTATGGCCGATTTTATTGTTAATGTTTTTCATGTTAAAGTTTGAGATAAGCTTCAGACAGCGCATGTCACATTATGTTATGCATGCGAATAACTGAATGCAAGAACGTACATTTATGATATTAATACAAACTTTAGTTAACCGAAATAAGGACTAACAAAACTACTCAAAACAAAGATTTTATTTCTCACATGAGTACGTCCCATAATTATGCCTTGCAGTCGAATGATGCTGTACAGTAGTAATCGATAATGAAATTATATAGGAACAATACAAACCCGTTACGAAAAACCAATGACTTAATGTCAAACATTTACCGCGTCTCCCAATGAAATGTCCATAGAACGTCTAAGATATTCTGCGACTCTTAAGGACATTCTAAATAACGTCAAACATCCCCTGCGTCTCTTAGGAAATGGCTATAAAAAGTATATTTTCTACCACGTCTCTATATGACATGGCTATAGAACGTATAGCTTCTACTTATCCTCTAAATGACATGGCTATAGAACGGCTAACATCTACCACGTCTCTAAAAGACATGGCTATAGAAAGTCTATCCGCTACCACGTCTTTAAAAAGCATCGCTATGGAACGTCTAACATCTACCACGTATCTAGAAGACATCGCTATAGAACGTCTATTATCTACCACGTCTCTATATGACATGGCTATAAAACGTCTAGCATCTACCACATCTCTGAATGACATCACTATAGACCGTCTAACATCTACCACGTCTCAAAAAAAATCGCTATAGAACGTCTACCATCTACCACGTCTCTGAAGGACATCGCTATATAACGTCTTACATCTACCACGTCTCTGAAGGACATGGCTATAGAACGTCTAGCATCTACCACGTCTCTCAAAAACATCGCTATAGAACGTCTATTATCTACCACGTCTCTACATGACATGGCTATAAAACGTCTATCCTCTACAACGTCTCTGAAGGACATCGCTATATAACGTCTAGCATCTACCACGTCTCTAAAGAACATCGCTATAGAACGTCTTACATCTACCACGTCTCTGCAGGACATGGCTATAGAACGTTTCATATCTACCACGTCGTTACAGCAGATGGCTATAGAACGTTTCTTCTCTCGGTGAATAAGCAAAGTTGTTGACAATTTTCCAGTTATTGCATGTTTGACATGTTTCGCTTCTGTGGTAAAACATTGCTGTCTATTGTTGGCTTTCTGCATATTTTTTCTTTGCCTTGATACGCATGAATTATTTAGCAAAACGGTTCTCCCCTATTCCTTACAATTGCTCTATATAAACAAATTCTCCAAACCCTGCCTCTAAGGGACAAAATAGTTAACAACGTCTAACGCACATAAGAGATATCACCCATTCATACGATAAAATGTCGTCAAATAACAGCACTATATTACTAAATGTGTATGTTAATGTTATGTATGAACTGTCGAGAACTTCGCAAAATATCAGATTGCGCAATGAAAGCTTTTCGATGTT
Source organism: Dreissena rostriformis (assembly GCA_007657795.1). NCBI lineage: Eukaryota > Metazoa > Mollusca > Bivalvia > Myida > Dreissenidae > Dreissena > Dreissena rostriformis. The sequence goes on along the minus strand of VMBQ01001161.1, from coordinate 72,998 downwards.
TGATTTTTGGCTGTACGCGGCACATAAACTTGATGTTTAGGTATTGTTGATATTTGCTTATTTGAAATTGGTTTGGGTTTAATTTAAATGACCGAGGAGTGTTAAACTTCTCTCTCCTGACCACGTATGGAAGTCTGGTAAATGTACAGTTTATAATCAATTGCATCTTCCGTTATTGATCTGATACCAATCTAATGTGTACCTATTGGAACAGCTACATCATTGACGTTATAGACCTCACAGTAAACAAAAATAATTAAATGATGTCATGATATAAAAACACAGTTTAAAATATAAGAACTGACAAAGTTAATTGGAAGAAAAGAACACAAAAAACTATCAGTATCGAATGTGTAAATATTGCCAATATTCAAGTTCTTACCTTGATCATTTTGTTCCTGCTCGACTACACGTTTTCGAATGATTTCGTTTGACTTGATGACTTGATTAACAACATTGTGTACAACGACCTACAAGAAAAGCGTTGTTTTATTGTTTTATTCATTTTTGTAATATTTGAAACAGTGTTTACATACATAAACTATGGGTCATACGAGATAATAGCGTGCATTTTAAACAACCCTATCTGCCTTGAGAATATAATTGTTCTGGGGATTCTGGTCCCAAATCAGTACTTCGGCCTTGCTCTTAAGTGTTAATGGTGACTGCCACTCCCCGCACGTCAATCGTAATGTATTGTCTACCGCACGAGGCATTAATAATTATGTGTGAATGTTTCTTGCGAAGACCGTTTATCTCTAGCTCAAAAACATGAGTTCATGCAGCAAAACGAAAGTAATTGTCAAGCAAATTACATATAACAACATATTGTTTGTTCTGTAAAACCAAAATATAACATAATATACAGCTGACGTTGAGGCAAGCTAGATTTTTAATCCATTTTTGAGAAAATTCAGAATTTCTGGCAGATAATTTTACAATTTACTAATCGTATGTTTTCTAGTTTAACGCAGCACTTTGCAATATATGAGAACCCTAACGTTGATTTAAGGCACAGGTCACTTATTCCGAGTACTGTTATTACTATAATCTGGTAACCCATACTCGTTTACAAAAACAAAAATTCACAATGTCGAGATTCGCCTACTACAGCGCTTGATTGTCATAAGGCACGTTATGCTATTAACTAACCGTTGTCATGGGCAGTCAACTCTATAGATAGTTGGTAAGAGTAAGAGTACAAAACTGGCAAATTTTCATTTTACAAATGTTGTATGAGCGTGTTTAATACATAGACATCGTCATGAAAAAATCGTGTTATTGCATTTGAAATCATTTAGTGTCTATTGGAGCACACCTTCAGAGAATGGTTTGCTCCTTCTCCTTGGCTTCGTATAAATGTTTTCGCGATCTAAATGATATATGATGTTGTTATGCTGATTAAAAACGCCGGTGTTGTGAGGATTATATAATAAATTAATTGAACTTCGTACTATTGTAAGGAGTTTTGTCAATAAAAAAAAATGCAACTGTCGTGACTATGTCACTTTTTTTGCTTAACACCCTTAGTACATGCTATAATTTAACTTACAACTGTATATTTTAACGCATAAAGTTAATCAACACGATTTGTTATCACAGGCTATAATCTAATTAATAAAGCTAAAAGAGCTATACAAATATCGTGAACGATGGCTTCAGAAAACCATGCATTAACAATAATGCACGAAATGTTCGAAGGTTTATTTATTACTTGACCTTAGGATATATATTTATAATATGTGTAGCAAAACATATTTGTCATGGTACCGAATTTAAGCGGGACTGGTGAGTAGCTGTGTAAGCAGTACGGTTAACTAACGCGGAAGAACATCAATATTGAGTTTTTCATTGAAATGAGTTCGTTTAGAAGAATATGATCGAACTGTGTTGTGTTTATCGCGTATGGTTGCATCTGAAAGTATGTTAAATGTGCATTAAATTATCTTTTACGTCTCATATTATTGTTCGTCCGATATGATGCATAGTGAAATGTATTTTTGTAAAATGTTTAACTAATACTGCTTATTTAGTAGCTCAATGTCAGAAAATCAAATCAAATGCTGGCGTGCTATAAAACAACAATATAATTAATATTATTGCATAAACTCTATCTATAATGCCCTCTGGCGGGGTGCAGAAACTTGGCAAAAGGAGGGCTTGAACGGGATAAATCGTGTATTAACAAGGCGATTCAGGTGCCGTTCAAGCCCTGTTATGTTTTTTTCATATCCATAAATTAAAATAACATTGAATACAATATGTCTTTTCATTCGATATCGACACAATAATTCCTCATTTCTTACTTTGCGCGGCTGCATTTCAAATTTGCATTAATCCACTGTTTAAACACATTTTAAATCGAAAACTGCCTATCCGAAGGTAAAGCCTCGTCATTTCTGATGATGACCGAGTGAGGCATATGTAAAACACAACCTTGAACTGTATGACGTCATATGAAATAATCGAATAGTTTTGTCGATGTTGAATGAACAAGACAAATAGTTTTCAATATTATTTTAATTTATTTTGGTATGTGTGATTTGTTTATGCAATAATAGCGAAAATACACATTTTCTTGGACATGATCATCTGCTGGCGTTCGAAAAATCCGTTCCTGATCTCGTGCTGCCGCTCGGGCAGGAACGGATTTTTCGATCGCCCGCAGATGATCATGCCCTCGGAAACGTGTATTATCTCTATAAACTTGCCAAAGTATTGTAACGTTGATAAATTAACACAAAGCTAGTAAAACATAAACTGTAAATATTGCCAACATTCGCATGTAATATAGTTCACGAAAACTCGTACTTCTTGATATCATTATTTCAAAACGCCCTAGCAAGCGTAGTTTTATTCATTTACATAATTTACACACAAAAGCCTTAATTGTAATCGTTTTGTAAATTCGCTTAAATGCACTGAACCATTTATGTGGCAGCGATTGATTCATCAGTAGTAAATAATTTTTTTAAAGCCTGGAAATGCTGGAAAATACGTCAGATATCAATCAACAATAAGTCACTCAAGGTAATCTTAAATAGCCTTCTCTGCGTACAATTTGGCATGTGTAGGTTGCTTTAAGAATCAAAATTAAGTTATGCAGCCATGCTCTATTGTGTAAATAATGTCCCCTCACATGCTGCTTGTTAATAGACATATCCCGGAAAAGCACGAGTTTGGAAAAACCCACCTCGGTAACGCTGGTCCATTGTATCAACCAATGATAGCTTTCTTTAAATAATTCCAAAAAGTTGCTTTTTCCGGAATACATATATTGACAGACAGAAGACGTTAGTAAGTTTCTCCCACACGAAGTGTGACGTATTATTTCCGAATGTTCCGCGCGGAGTCACTTTATAGCTCTTTCAAAGGAAATGAGCACGTGAATTGAGATAAGAAAAAACTATAAAAACTGAGTTTTGACAGCGTTCCGTATCATTACACACAGCTAACACAGATTAAATACACAACTTATGCAATTCTCTACAGGAAAAAGTCATTTGTAAGTCTAATAAAAATTATATCAGATAATACCGCATGTGTTTGCAAACCAATGATTCGCAAGGACAAGATTCGATTACTGTTTTTGCAGGTATATTTTGCATTTTACAAATCATTGTCATTAATAATCTTTTTTCATTTAGATAATTTGTAGAGTGTAAAAGAACAAAACGCGCAGTTTAATTCATTGCTTCGTCTATATTTTGCCAAGATACATATTGTTTATTGACGTGTATATTTATTAGACATTGTCATGTGAAAAATGGTGGTACAGCATTTTACATGTAGATCATGAAGTACGTGTTGGAGTACAAATACGACAAACCAAACTTATCGGCTCTATAAAAACGTTCAATAACATAAATGCCGACAATAAAAGTTATGAAACACAACATTTATGTTTTGCATCTTATGGGTAGCGTATTGACGCAATGCATACTTAGAAAAGATATCATTTTCTTAGAGATTTTAAATAATATGTTCCGGATTCTTATTATTCAAACGGACGTGTTAAAATGTATCCTTCCGTGAAAATAATTTATGAACCTTATCACAACGAACTACATGGATATATATGTAACAAGTTTAAAGTTAGATGTGAAGGTTGTGATTGAGGTGTGATAAGTGTTCCAGATCATTGATTTTCATAAACGGTTTACAGTAAAATAAATATAGTAAAAAACAAATGAAGACGTTAAATAACATACATTGACATTATAGTTTAATCGACCCTTATAACGTGGTGTGTAACGGCCGCAGGGCTATAACAGAGCTATGCGGTTAACATGTCATGTGTTGCAATTTTAAAAAACAATAATATATATTTGTTTTAAGAATTTCAATGGAAATAAATTTGCCATTCTGTGATTTTTGATTCGTTGTGGTCAGGATTTCACAGTGCCAATTCGTCATATATTATTATTATTATTATATATATTGGACCATCTTATTTAACTTTATGATACGTATGACCACGCGTCCACGCATTCCGTCAAAACAAGAACAAACATGGGTTAGTAGGCTGATCAAAACACTGTGCGAAGAGGTTAGCGTATTGTGGTATAAAGAGATTGCTTCCATTTAAGAACAATGACACTTATATGTTAGAACATAGCGCTGTGGGAAAGATGTCGTGCCGTACGCTTGCGAACAATGAAACTAGATGGTTATTTGCTTTTGCGTTAAAAGCTAGTACAAAGCTAGGCATCTTGTTTACAAAAATGATGTCCTCCATTACGGTTCCTATGACGGATAGCCCTTATTGTTGCTAGGGATTCCTTATAATACTGCGTCAGCCGCCATCCGTCTCATGGGTGGTGCTACCACAAAAAGCTGACAGTACAAACCCATGATCATCTCTCTCGTGTTTAGGAGAACGATATGAAATGAACGCTTTACTACAATATTTATAGATTGAACCGGTTTTAACCCCCAATACTTTGAATTGACCGTTCCAAGGCGGTGATCCAAGTTTTAATAGTATGATTGTATGTGGCGTTCTGTAGTGGATAGAACAGAAACAATCATTTCTATTATGTTAGAGTTTTGGGCGTTTAATTGTTTGTTTTATATTATTGAGCGAATCAGTACTTTTAATACATATGTGGTATTAATAACATACTTTAAATCGAATGCTTAAATGAATTATTATCCTGTCCTTATTATGTTTACACAAATTAAAAAATAAAGCAGACATACGTGGCTCATGTATTAATCGGGAAATTTTGGTGTTCCGTCAAGACATCTCTTCCTTATAAAATCGAACTTCAATGCTCTGACATTTTGTACAAAACACGATATGTGGTTTGTCGTATTTAAATGTAATGCATACTTAGCAATAATAACGCTGTCGAAATAGCTAAATTCGACCGAGTGCATTGGCGTTTGTTATCGAAGAGGTATTCTTATTAAGTTTGTTTATGCATTTGATGTGTCTTGCAAATATATAATTCAGACATCAATTATTCTTCCATGATACCAAATCAGATTGGTTGATGCATTTATAACATGACCGTATGACTTGTATCAGACATATATCTTTAAAAGCAATATCTCTGATACACGAATCATACGGTTGTGTAACTACTTTACCAACATGATTTTACCACCGGAAAGATAAATTGAAGTCTTATTAATACATTTGCAAAAAAGCCTTAACATACTTTATTAACTCCGGCGAATTATCCTTTTTGCCCTATTCTGTCTAATGGCATTATAATGATCAACTTCATTATTCATTTCCTTTTTCGCTAATTTGCTTTTAAGTTCACATATAGTCCATTACGTTTGGTTTTGTTTGGGGTTTTAAGAATATCTTCTCCGTTACCACTATATACCAGTTGTATTGCATGGCACGCATCGACAGTTAAACGTCGATGTATTGGTCATTTCAATGAAAGAATGTTGTTCCAAATGGTGTGATCGAAGTGTGTTTAATTAATCACTTCTGGTCGTTTTTTAAGTATGTTGAATGTACAGTTGATTATTGATAGAGTCTTTTAGTGTTGCACGTTGATATGATGCATATTAAAATGTTTTGAGTACATATTTAACTAATATTGATATTTAAGAGCTGCGAGTCAGCAGTTTACATACAAATGCTGCCATGCTTAAGCAACACATTGAAATATATAAACTTGAACAAGTAATAGTGCATTTAAACAGTACAAATAAACACAAATTTATTAGAACATAAGTTGTAAATATTGCCAACATTCAAGTTCTTTCCCTCCCTTCTAAGATAAGTTCACTTAATCGTGTTTCACTTTATTAAACTAATTAACGTCCTGAAAGCGTTTTGTTTTTCATTTGCGTAATAAAAAAGTATTGCTATGTGCTCGTTTGGTTAATTCACTTGAATACATTGGCATGAATTATGATCTATAAATCAGTGATTGATTTATAGATTGATCCAAGATTCGTTACTCGCGGTTCAAGTAACCGTCATCTACAATTAAGTTTTCTACGGTTCCATGTCCACCAGTCCACGTAATGAATATAAGATCCGTTGTCCACAAGTCATACATCATATTCATATTCATTGTACACTATTACAAAATAATTAGAGCGATATGTAGGGCCTTAGCAATATTTAAATCGCGTTCCGTTATCATAATTATGTTATCATTTTATAATGGGTAGTATAAGTTTAAAATATTAACACGTATATTCTCGGTATTATTAATTTAAGCAAATAACTACCTCACCTAGCACTTGAATCTGTTAAATAAATTTCAATCTTGGTCCATTTTAAGGGATATATAATGAATGCATGATGTATTAACCATAAAGGTTCGATCGATAACACGCTGAAAAATATAATGCGACCAAATGACGCGTGTCTTTGGTTGAGCAAACACGAATAATCATTGATTGTTAATACAAGCTACAGAATATATATAATAATTTTCTGAACGTTGAATTCGCGCAAATAATCGCTGTGTTACGAAACAATGTTACATCATAGTTTTACGGAAATCGGTTATAAAGTTAATATCAAAATGAAACAAACATCGTCGCGCGTACGATTATTTTTAAACGAATAATTGAAGACGTCCGAGAGATATTATTCTCAAGCGCCTAATAATTAATGTAAACATTTTCTTTGTTGTCGAAGTACACATGCTGTGAGAAGCGATGATTTAGATTATTAGGTTTTCCAGAGTATTTGTCTTTACATTCATCAAATAAATATACTAAAACACGCTTCGGTTGTGAATTATTCGACAAATAGAGGGTGATCGTGAGAGTGCGGTTAACAAAATAAAATCTTTAATATTTATAATATGTACAGTCAGGAAGGCTCAATGTTTGAGTTGGAGGCCGGCCAGTCCATCCCTGAATGACTCTGGGGTCTGTAGAACTGTGAGGTGCTTTGGTAGCTGGTTCCACACTCGAGCTCCAGAGATGAATAAGGAGTGACGGTAGGTGTCTGTTCTGCAGTATGGTATCCAATAAGTGAGTGCGGCTGTCCACATGTGGTTTCCAGGAAAGATCGCTGGCAAGTGTCACGCCTAAATACCTTCCTGTCTTGGCTAAGGCTAGCTGGTGCCCGTGGATGCTGTAGTCTGCTTGTATCGGGGTTCGCCTTCTAGTTATCCTCGGTACCTCACATTTGTCTGGGTTGAAGGACATCTTCCAAGTTGTTTCCCACTCTTGGAGGGCATTGAGGTCATCCTGTAGTATCTGTTCATCCTCTGGAGACTTGATCTTTCTGTACAGGAGACTGTCATCCGCGAACAGCATTGTTGTGGATTTAACTTTGGAGCTGAATGGTATATCATATAAACAAATGTTTAAGCTACTAATAAACCATAAATAGTTAATATAATAATGGTTTTTTAATTATTTTCTTCCCATGCTCATTTTTGTTTTTAAATTTTAAGTGATTTTAATTTCCTAAAAATAAGATTAGGAATATTAATTGCATACAGATAAATATATACATACAAAAAATCTATATGTGACCTGTTTTTGCAACCCAATAACGGCTTCTTCATGGAATTAGTTAACGATAATTATAATATTAAATTTTAATTTTGCCATATTTCTTTATTCTTCATTTTTTTCAATCAGAGATGAGATATAGTTTTAGGACTATTTATGTTGAGAGTTAATTCTGTTCAAATTAGAATTGCAAGCCGCCGTGACTTGTGAATTTAATGTCCGCCTTGTAACTGGGAAACCCCGGCTTTGATTGCCATCCAGTGAACTTTCGCAAGATCATTTTCGAGATGAGCTTTCTTTCTTTAAAACGTTCGTGTATTTATTCATCTTAAAACGGAACCTTATTATGATTTGCTTTGTATTGCAGTATCAACAAACAAGAAGCAAATAATATAACTGATATTTAGCCTTAATCCATGATCCACGATTGGACTAAGCCAGACTTTTCCATTCAAGGGCATGAAGAAAATTTCCCGAAACTATACATTTTAATTTTCCACACTATTAAACCAAGAGCTTCGAATCGAAATTCTGTAAAATTGTATTACCGGCGGTCTTTTCGGTGGACAGAAAGCTCCGAATAGTACTGCTCAAGCTGAAAAACTGCAGTCTATTTATTTATGAGGCAATAATTTGAAGGTATACAGTACAATAATGTTACAGAAGGGAATTGATTAAAACGTATTTTTATACATCCAAATATGTGGGCAATTTGCAGCCTTTTCAGACGATGAAATTAGCTTGTACATAGACATGCATTTTCTGGATTTGTATTAGGTGATATGTATTTTTAATGGAAGTGTTATTGGTGCAGTATTTAAACAATATAACTGTCCATGGTTGAGAATTATAATGAAATTCTAACACCTTGACTGTCCATTAATTCTCTAGACTGGATATATGCATGAATATTTTCCATTAATAAAAAAATGAAGGCAGCGGTTCTCGTGCAAGTGATTTGATAGTTTATGATTTGATGATTTGATATTTTCATGTAATAATGCTGTGCCCTGTATGAAATATATTATAACAATATTCTTAAATATACTGATGCTGTTTTGTGTGTATGTTTAATAACGAGGTGCGGTTACTTGTTATTGATCATATCCATAGTGGTATTATTTGACGTATAAATACATCCTCTAAAAATTAGGTGTACTTTTTTTTGTTTTTTTGATTTTGTTTTATCTTTTGCTGCTTACTGTTTGTAATAGTCGAATAAACTTATTGCGGATGAAGAAAGATATAACAATATAAGTATCCTCGATTACCGTAAATTCGCGACCTTAACATTTAATGTCGATATTTAAATAATAACAAATAAATAACAACGATAACAAACACTAACCTTTTAAAATAAATTCATCCCTCGCCGATCTGTTCCATAATAAATTCCATACAATGTTTTTAAATGCATTAAATGTCAATATTGCTGACACAAGTGTAAAGCGTCAGCCATTTTGTTTTACTACCATTGATTCGCGGGTATGACGTCATACATCAATTCATTGCATTATAGAGTAATTAGGCCGAGCAAACTTATTTTGAACAGTTTAAATTGGTTTCTGGTGCAAATGAAACATTTAAGAAAAGTCAAACACGAAATAACAATAAAATATTAACATATGGACAGTGTAAATTGCATTGAAAAATCCACTACTCTTCAATACAATGTGGGCAGAAGAATTTCTCCTGTCTCCTGACCACTCTTACATTGGTACAGTAGCTTAAATGGGTCCAATGCAGACATGGTCTCCCATTTCGTACACCATCACACTGGGCCCATTTAGTAAAGATGAGTGAAGTTGCACCGGACACTTCCTGTGGTGTAAACAAATTGCACACGCAGCATTTTTCCTCATCATCAATGGATTCATCATCAGTCTCAGAGCTGCAGACTCCAGTTTCGCGAGAGGGGCCAGCTAGAGGTTCTTGGTTTGTTTTCTTCATATTTGTTTTGGGTGTTTTTAGTTTTTTTCCTTTTCCACTTGAGTGTTTAGACTTTGATTGCTCATTTTCATACGCAGTTAATTTGTCATATACAACTGAGTCAGTGACATCCTTACCTGCAATGATTTTACTGATGTTTCTTCTGTTTGCTTTCTTATTTAAAGATTTAGTTTTGATTTCTTTTAATTCTTTTTCTTTGCAGGCAAACATGTCACAAGCTTCTGCCAGTGTGCGTAACCCACCTTCAATAGTTGCATCACTGTCACTGTCCATGCAGTCATATAGTTCAGCGGGAATGAAATTCTCTTTTGGAATTATGTTCCGGTTTAGAGGGTAAATTCCAGCTCGCTTGAATCCAGCCTGGAGATTGTCAGCTCTTAGAGCCTGATAGTAAACCTTGCAGGCCAGTCCACAAATGTTATGCCTTGTAATTACAGCAGCAGTTTGGCGCATTAGTTTATGACATGCCGAATTATACAGACGCTGAAAAGGTCCATAACATGATAAGTCAAGGGGCTGCAGAATATGACTTGTATGGGCTGGAAGAATGAAAATCACAATGTTGTTTGCTTTTGCCCAGTCAACTAGACCCACTGATACATGTGAGCGGTGTCCATCGAGAATTAGGAGAACCTTCTCCTCAGAGCGACCAGGTATGTACTTAATGAAATGGCTTTCCAAAAAGTCCCTGAAGACCGATGCATTAGACCAACCAGTTTCAGTCATGATAGCAGCCGTACCAGGTGAACAACCCACCAACAACTCTGGCATGAGCCGTTTTCCAGGGAAAACAAAATATGGTGGTAGAGCCTGGCCCGCAGCGCTTCCGCAACCGATAAGTGTCACCGTTTTGCCTTTACCGGAGGTCACTGCAGATGGACAATGGTCAGCGCTTGCGATAATACTTGGCGGTTTGTGTTCACAAGTGATGCCCTTTTCATCCACGTTAAACACTAAATGTGGTTTGTCGAGAAGGTTGTGCTTGGTAAGGCACGACTCCAGGTTACCAAAATAGTCCATAACTACTGACTCTTTTGTCATCTTTGCTCGGGCCAACTCCAAAGACCTGGGGTTAAATTTCTTTATTTCAGGCCATCTGCTTCTGAAACCCTCTAACCAATGAAAGGACAATGGCTTGTCTGGGGTTCTCTTACCAATACTAATAGCATACTCAGTAGCTACATCGATGCTTTCCTGACATGAATAGCCATACCCGTAGTTTGCCATGGTTTGAAAATGTTTTACCAAGTTGGCCTCTTCAAGTTGTGAGAAAATGGGAGCAGCTCCCATAACAACTGTGTCTGGGTGGATTTTTCCCAAGACCCTGTCCCGTAATGTGTTTTCAGGCACTCTGAATAATTTTGAGGCTCTAAGAACGGAAACATTCTCCTCCTTTACAGCTTTGTATGCACTAATCAAGGCAGTCGGCGAATAAAGCCTATACTTCTTGCGAACATGCTTAGGGGTGGCCTTAAAAACAAAAACAAAATACAAATTAGCTTAATTTTCATGGTCTAAGAAACGCACAATAAATCATGTTTTGGCCTTATTCATGTTCGAAGCGTAACATTTCCATATAAAGCAGTGCTACTACAACAGCAGACGACAACAAAAAATAAGGATATCTGTTTTTCTCTTAAAATATATGAAATTCGATGGTCGGATATTATTGGAGTTAAGAAAATATGTAAGTTTGGCTAATTGATTGTAATTCACACATTTTACCTGTTTAAAACGCATTATTTTTCACAAATCTTCAATCGTTCCAATCGAGTAAACATTCATTTGCATATCGCCACGATCACGCATGCGCAGAAACAAACCTCTGTACCGGTCACGTGACGAAAACAAAATCCGCGAATCTAGGTTTGTCGCGAATTTAGGTGAGTCGACGATAATGCATATTTCACGGCACTTAATACCTGAAAGTATTAGTGCGTGCATTGTCGTGGTTTTCTTTGTGAACCATGTAATTAAGTGTGTACATTTTCACATTGAGATGACATACACATATTATTTCGTTAAAACTGTTCAGAATTGCACCTAGGTTTAACAGTAGATTAATGGGTTAATTATAATTAATTAACCATGTAATTGCATAATAATACTAGTATTTGGTCATCAAGTTCAAATATAAAAATCAAACTGTTGTTTATAGTCCATTATATTTTAGTTCACAACAATATGTTATATTTGATATGTTATGGACAAAGTGCAATGCACCGATTTAAAGTATATTATTAATTACGTTTTATTCGCAAAATAAAATAGTACATTTAAACGCGAATGCATATGGCATTTATTAAGATATTCAACACTTATTCACGGGTCAGCATAGAGGTAAGGATGATGTAGATTTCTTAAAGGCCGTTTAATGGTCAAACAGCCGATTGTAGTTCACAATTCTTGTGTTACATTCCAGTGCCCACCAAACCTACACTTATCTACACGTTTTGCACAATGTATTCAAATGTATTGTCCACACGATTCCTGTGCAGTGAATCAGACATTAATTTAGATTTTATGTAAGAGTGTGTACCAGAGGTTAAAGTCATGCATTATTTTACAGACAACTCGTTAAATCTTTATGGGAATGGGGCCTTTTTAAATAACTTTTAGTCAAGATCACTTAATATAGGTTTGCCTCTTTCAACCTTTATATGACCTTAAACGTTATGTATGCACATTCTTTCGGGATAAAATAAGAAATGGAAAACGTCCAGTGTCAAGAAATCAAACTGTGATCGTTAAAAAGTGTCAATTTATATAAATCTAAATAAAACATTTCAAATAATACAATTTATTTCTAATAATGGCATTGCTTATTCCAAAGAAAGATTGAGAATTGTATTTTCGTTTATTCCGTTCTAAGATTTCCAAATTAAAATGTTAATTATATATGCACGAAATATGAAGGCATAAAAATACATTTACATTTGTATGACATACTACATTGTGTCAGACGTACTTATGGCATGATAAGAGCAAAGATATGCTGCTTTTTTTAGATATGCAACTTTTCAACAAAGCAAAACAATACGTATACTATTAATCGTAATTCTAAATTTCCCATGAAATATCAAATCAATTACTGTGAGCGTCTGCAAACTCCTTTGATCGCATTGTATCTATAAATAGTTGTATTATAGACTCTCATACATTGAATAAATGACTCTACGAAAAAGCGAAATTTACCAAGTGGCCTGTTTCGATCAAATTATTTGGAAATATTTATGTAATGACAACAACTCACGCTTTAGCGGGTAAATGTTCTTGATTTAATGTAAATACATTCGCATTTGAACAATTGCATAAATTGATTGTTTTCGTTATCTACGACTTTGGTCTGATTATTTTTTGTTGATCTTTTGAAATGTCAGACGGAGACAATCAAACATTTAAACCGAGTGAAATGATTACAGCATAAGTAACGTTGGTTCGGGATATAAATGTTTTAGATAGAAAATCGTACATCATTTGTCAAGCATTTTTCGGGATATAATAAAGAAAACTAAACGCAAATTGTCAAGAATTATATCTAATTGTGATCGTTAAATATTATCAACTTATATAAATCTGAATATAAATATAGAAATAACTATGTAGTCATAACCATGACATTGCCTTTTCAAAAGAGAGATTGTGAATTGTATGAGTCGTGTATTCCCTACCAAAATTTACAAATTAAAATGTCAATGATATATGCACGAAATATGAAGGCATCAAAGTATATGAAAATATCACATAGTGTAAGGCATGCTTATGACATGTTAAGAGCAAGCACACCGTATGTTTGATTTGCTACACGAAATGAAGTATAAAATAACTATTCCACATTATCTGGACACAAATTGACGACATTCAGGGCGGTCGAAGTCGTGCAAGCTGTTTCCAACGAAAGTGGTACGAAGGAACGTAACAGGGATGGCGGACCAGACACTTCACATTCCAGACGTCATGTTCTCTGCATCACAAAAGGGAGAGTTAATAGATCAACAAACCTTGAAGAAACAATTTACTCCACACATCTATGATCCCGAGTGAATAAAAAGGGCAACTGTATTCAAATTAGATTGGTAGAGTCTTTTTGGTCATGCTTTCATTTCGTGTTTAGTACGTTTAAAGATAGACAAAGATACGTTAAATGAGCAAATATTGCGTGAATTATAACTTAAAAATAATGGCAGGATTTCAAAATATTAAATATACCATCAATGTCGGTCATTTTTATTTACTGTATTAAATCTGGAACTAGTGTAAAACCTCATCTTTACTAGAGTGGTTATTGTTAATATTTTGTATAGTTATTTCCATTACAATTCTCGATGTATCACTGAGATCATTAACTAAAATCACAGTTTAATAATTATGAATACCAAATTGCTTAACCCAATTCAAACCCTTACTATTACAAATTCTGTCTTTTAGAGACTAAATCTCTAAGCAATGTGAAACTCGTTGATCATGACCATCAAACATTAAATCAAAATTAGAAAGCAACTTGTAAACTATTTTATTTCGAGACAAAGTGCAGAAGACCTTTACGTTGTGTCTCAATTATTATAGCATTAATCATTCATATCCGTAAAGGGTTGGCAAAAGGACACAACAGTCATTTTTTTAAACGAACAAACCTCGTATAAAGCATCAAATGTATACCGGTAGTTATTTATCAAAATGATTAGATCAGCCGTTAAAGACAAAAATGATTTAGAATTTTATGTTGCTTAACATAGAATGCATTGATATGGAAGACACATCCTTTACAAATACATCATCCTTCACCATATCACGAGTTTAAATGAGCCCAGGATTTCGATGATAATGATGATGACGATGATACTGGTACTGAAGTTGACGCCGATGATGTTGAAGATGGTGGTGGTTGTTTAATGACGAGGATAATTATTATGGAACTGGTTGTGGCAATAATTTTGACGATGTTTGTAGGTTAATATAACAATGAGGTATTGCTTGAGATTGCAATATAAATACAATATGTGACATGCCCTTCTGTAGTTACAGTGCTCTTATAACGAAGCATCCTTCATAGGAAGAGATGCCACATTTCAGCGTTATATGTCAAGTAAATTCACGGATGCAAAGGGATATAATAATGTACTTAGCGAATAGATCAGCCCACATTAATTCGATTTCGACAGTGTTAAAAAACGGATGCAGGCGTGGCGTGTTTTGACAAATGTTAATTGGGATAGACAGATTACCATTGGAAAGTTAATTTTAATATCCAAGTTCCTTCATGTTTGTCACTGTATTATATATTTGTTATTGATATTGCAACTTAAAATATTCAGAGTAAAATATAGTTAGGTAGGACATGAGACTCGTGTCATATATTGAATGCTGACATTGGATCGAGTAATTGTATGTTATGTGTATTTCGTACTTCCTGACACTTTTCTTTCAAGTCAACCTTAAAATTTGCAAGAGGAATTCGTTTTACATTAAATTTGCAGCGTTCGAAGGGACGCATCTGTTGCTTCGGTTTGTTATCGATCAAAACAACACAAGATAGTCCATTAGTTCACTATATCGGACGCCTGAAATTTGGAACAATTATATACATCTTTATCATTTCTACTCCAAAGATCAGTAGATTTGCTGGTTGAATATAATAAACAATGAATAGCAAATTAATATTGTTGTGTTGAAAATGTGAAATTATTTGTTTTAAATGGTACATGTTTTAATTGAACATTCCCGTATTGGACGAACCAATATAGTTTTTTCGTGATAAGGCATATCATGTTAAACGAAATTGAAAAATTGAAGGAGTGTTTTAAATTTGAAATACATGACTAGACGCTGGATGTTTAGTTCAATGAACTAAATTGACCTTAAGGGCATGTCGTGTTTGATTTATAATCACGCAAAAAAAACGTAAATTGCGATCTGCCAACGCAATGAAAACCCGTACTGAATGTTGACTTGTTTTAAAATGAAGGATGAACACATGCAAGCTTCTTACAAAACTGTCTAGTCCAAAACCTTAATGCGTCTTGAATGGGTATAAATAAACGATGCTCGTGTAATCGTTTTCAGAATATTCAAAGTAGATCGTTTGATTGCATTTAGTGTAACTATTAGACAAATACCGAAAAACGTCAACAATACTTTTATCGCATTCCTAATGCACAAAAAGCTATACCAGAGGCTTATAATAGTTCGCATGATTACGTTTTCTTGTTATTATCTCGCTCAACTTCGACAATAAAAACAAGGAAGTTGATATTCAAAAGCGTAAAACTATTAGCACGGAGTTAGGGTTTGATATCAGGTACACATACTTGAACACAATATTTGATACTTAAAATATGAATGATCAATTATTAGTTATCAAATATCTTTTCACTAACGAAGGCTAACGTAGACTTGTAACCTTATCGAGAACAATCAGACTGCTATCAGGGGAAACCATTGCAGCCATAGCTATATATTCAGCAATAGTCTGCCTAGCACGTATATGGTTGGGGTCGTGTGATATCATTATATCAATCAGGACTCTACGAATGCGTTGTCTGTTTTAAAACAAGCTCATTAGTAACATGTTCCCCAATTATGTACATGGTCTATCAATAAACAAATGATGCTTTTGACAGTGAAAAAACAATTTCTATATAATGTCGTAAAATCAAAACATATTATCATGCTTGGATTGCTATATATATACAATTACAAACTAATTTTAATTTCATTGAAACCGAAATAAGTGATTACTAAAATTGTAACTCAAATCGGTATTCAACATTTTATTTAAAAAAGGAAGTGGTTGTTTGAATCTTTCACATAATGGCTATTCCTTTTGGACTTGCCAATTTTCTTGTAACGTAGAAACCATCTAAATGTGATGGCTACATGAATTTCCAGACGAAATGTACTCATTATATACTTAAAACCTAAGTGCGACTGAAGTAAGAATAAAACTTTCTAGCAACAATTCTATGTACACTAATGTATTTTCACAATAAAACATGATCAAATTATTCGCGAAGACTTAAGAGAAGTCTACGAAGAATAAAGTATTTACTCTTATTCGGATCCTAACGTCTGTGTTTCATCGTGAAGACGTGGACTGTTATTCTTGTCCGGGGCGGGGACAATATTTACGTGTTATTTTGTTTTTCGATATCTGAGTGGGAAGATATACGCCAACAAGGGCATCATGTCAAGAAGTGCGCTAAATTGAGCACACGAACGTCTTCTTTAAATGAACGAAATGTATGATTAGACGAATTACAGCGCAGTCAAGACGAGTGCTTAAAACTGTAATAAAAAATAAAGCGAAACGCTCTGGTATATCATCCTTTTACAAAACCCGCTTGGTGGAATAAGTATAATTCTTCAATCGAGTCGCACTTATTTTTATTTTTTATTATACATCTTTTTATTCTCATCTCACTAAATTTTTCAATTTGTTTGAATGGAATTCAACTGTACCATCAATTGTTTATAGTTAAAAGCATAAACAAAAATTATCAAGATTAAGACTTAGCGCTCATAAATAAGAAATAAAGACTTGTAGATATAATAGCATACCCAGAGATGAACGCAACTGTGAACTTTGTTATGCAAACACTGTTGAGTCCGAATATCACTTCTTTCTAACTTGCCCAACATATAAAGATCTACGAACAAAATATCGTATCCGATCCAACTGGCCAACTCTAGCGAAATTTAAAAACATTCTATCTTGTCAAAATACTCAAGTCATTAACACTGTTGCCAGATTGCTTGCCGATGCCATGAAACTCCGTAAGGACAAATAAGGAGTATTTTCCGTTTCCTAATAAATATGTATGATACCCTTTAAATACTGTCTATCTACTTTTTGTTTACTATTATTTGTTTTTAACACATATACGTTTGTACATAATGTTTGAACATATTTCATTTTAGTTTATGTTAATTAACGTGGTTGTATTTGAATTGTACTGATGCTCTTGGACTATACTTTGTTTACTTGTTTGTAAATGGTCAAATGCAATTTAACGGTTTCCAATAAAAACTTGAAAACCTGTTTACAAAAAGTATCAGGATTTCATATGTATGAATTATTTAATCAAATTCGTTATTAAAAGGATTTTATCTCAATATGCCAAGTTAAGTTTAAATTTAATTTTTTTTCTTTTTGGTATATCTAGTATTCCAGTTATGTTTAAATCAAAGGATGCTGATTTATCATTATTATTATCGAATTTTTATTAATCTTAAAGGGTCATAAGAGAATATTCAAAACAAATTATTTTAACCCAAACAGGTCGCTGTGGTGTTGTGAATATTATCCCCGCTAAATNTCTGTGTTTCATCGTGAAGACGTGGACTGTTATTCTTGTCCCGGACGGGGACAATATTTACGTGTTAGTTTGTTTTTCGATATCTGAGTGGGAAGATGTACGCCAACAAGATCATCATGTCAAGAAGTGCGCTAAATTGAGCACACGAACGTCTTCTATAAATGAACGAAATGTATGATTAGACGAATTACAGCACAGTCAAGACGAGTGCTTAAAACAGTAAAAAAAAATAAAGCGAAACGCTCTGGTATATCATCCTTTCAAAAAACCCGCTTGGTGGAATAAGTATAATTCTTCAATCGAGTCGCACTTATTAATTTTTTTAATTATACATCTTTTTATTCTCATCTCACTAAATTTTGCAATTTGTTTGAATGGAATTCAACTGTACCATCAATTGTTTATAGTTAAAAGCATAAGCAAAAATTATCAAGATTAATACAAGGAAGTGAAACTCCAGAAGCTGCAGCAGTATTGCAGTTTTATCATACACACCTCTGTGGTCCTTTATTTATGGCAAGGAACCAATTGCGCTCATAAATAAAAAGACTTAGCGCTCATAAATAAAAAATAAATACTTGTAGATATAATAGCATACCCAGAGATGAACGCAACTGTGAACTTTGTTATGCAAACACTGTTGAGTCCGAATATCACTTCTTTTAAACTTGCCCAACATATAAAGATCTACGAACAAAATATCGTATCCGATCCAACTGGCCAACTCTAGCGAAATTTAAAAACATTCTATCTTGTCAAAATACTCAAGTCATTAACACTGTTGCCAGATTGCTTGCCGATGCCATGAAACTCCGTAAGGACAAATAAGGAGTATTTTCCGTTTCCTAATAAATATGTATGATACCCTTTAAATACTGTCTATCTACTTTTTGTTTACTATTATTTGTTTTTAATACATATACGTGTGTACATAATGTTTGAACATGTTTCATTTTAGTTTATGTAAATTAACGTGGTTGTATTTGTATTGTACTGATGCACTTTGACTATACTTTGTTTACTTGTTTGTAAATGGTCAAAGGCATTTTGCCGATGTTCCAATAAAAACTTGAAAACTTGTTTACAAAAAGTATCAGGAGTTCATATGTATGAATTATTTAATCAAATTCGTTTTTAAACGGATTTTATCTCAATGTGCCAAGTTAAGTTTAAATTTACATTTTTTTTCTTTTTGGTATATCTAGTATTCCATTTATGTTTAAATCAAAGGATGCTGATTTATCATTATTATTATCGAATTTTTATGAATCTTAAAAGGCATAAGAGAATATTCAAAACAAATTATTTTAACCCAAAGAGGTCGCTGTGGTGTTGTGAATATTATCCCCGCTAAATGATCCGGAGGTCCCAGGTCCACAAGCGTATGCAATGTCATATCTTAATGTACAATGACGGTATTAGATTCTAGCCTGGGAACATTGGGAGAAATAACTCTTAATGCATAATTTGATATATCATTAGTTCTATTAGATATATATCACATTATTTTCATATAAACCAGAGGCTGAAAAAAATAATCCTGATATTCGTTCTTGATGTAACACATTATTGTGACATTGGTCAGTAACATTTATATTACATCAAATAATTCACAAACAAATGGATTCTTATTAAGAGCGTGAATTGACGTCAACATAACAGGTCTGCATAAGGCGTTCAACCGGGTAGTATTTATAGCACAAGAAAGAAAATAACCATAAAATTTAAATATTTTTCAAAGTATAATGATATAATATAAACATGTCTTTATTTATCTTCAAAATGACAAAAAATAAAATTCGGAAAGATGTTACATTCGATGGTCTCGTATGTTTCAGTTTAGTAACCACGCAAAGTTTGACTTCAATATATCTTCCCCAAGTGATCTACACAAATGAGAGCTAGCAAGACACGTTTGTCACATTTGGGAATGCTAATGACATGCTTCCCGCAAAGGGATGTCGAATATCCGAATTTTAGCTATAATCATATAATCATACATCTGGATCGTTGACGATAATGTATGGCAATCTGAAATTAACATCTCGGAATCATACTTAGTTGTCTTTGAACTCTAGTAATGACAACCATTTATGGTCATCTGACATAACATCTCGAATCATACTTATTTGGCTTTGAACTCTAGTAATGACGATCATTTATGGTCATCTGACATAACATCTCGAATCATACTTAGTTGTCTTTAAACTCTAGTAATGACGACCATTTATTGTCATCTGACATTAACATATCGGAATCATTCTTTGTTGTCTTTGACGTTGCCCTTTAAGTTTTATGAGAAAACCCTCGGTCATCGTAATTGATACTCATCATGTTAACTGAAAATAATGTTGAGAAGTGAAAACGTTATTCTTGTTTTATCGTTTAACTACATTAGGACGTCTATTATCACAACTATCAAAACTTAAATGACCAATTCTCTGAGATCATCCAATACAACTAAATTTTCCATTTCTATTCTGTCCATGGGTTAAAAGTGAAGTTTATTCGGTCGGTCCTGATTGAAGACACTACCAGTCTCAACTTTAAAGACCTGATACTTTTCTTCCACATATATAAATTAAAATTGTGCGTGAATACCTCCTGACGGCTACAGAATCGTTATTTATGACTATATGTATTTATGAGAATGTGTTTTATTTCCTAATATACACTCATGACCCTTTCACTGCATATTTCTATGTGTATAATATGTTTTTGTAGTGTTAAGATATAGCTACTGCATTTTGTTCCGACAACAATATATTTGTATTAATCATAATTAAAACACGCAATATGGATATGCATACTTACATAGACTGAAGTTTTGATTTTAGTGAAAATCATCAGGTACGAGCATAATTAAGCTATGATTCGTGTTGTGTTCATCTTTTTAAAACTGATGCTTCTGTTGTGTATGTGAATTACTTGTGTTTCTTATTTACAGAGAATACATCATTAAATGAAACGGGAGTTAAATAATATTGCCTAGCAAATCTCGCTCAAATCGAGACTTAATCTTGGCGTTTCAGAAGTAACAAAGATGAACTCTTTAATATTCGTGAATGTGTGACTTAGCAAACATATTTTGCAAAGTATCTACCTTTGTACTTGAAATTATGTA
Organism: Dreissena rostriformis; assembly: GCA_007657795.1. Lineage (NCBI taxonomy): Eukaryota > Metazoa > Mollusca > Bivalvia > Myida > Dreissenidae > Dreissena > Dreissena rostriformis. The sequence continues at coordinate 51,659 of VMBQ01001161.1, read as the reverse complement.
AACCATTCTTCATGTGACTCCGTCAATATCACAACAATTTGCAATGGAATACTGCATTTGCTTCTATGTTATACAAGTGGCAGAAATGTTCATGAAAAGAATGAATCAACTATTTTATATAGTTGTTTATGTGATGAAACAAATAAGAATAAGATATCAGAAACCCCAAGCAATTATTGATATCCAAATATTCTCTATTTATTCCGAATGCAAGAAAACTTGCGTTGTTTAATTTGTTTCGATTAGTGAAAACAGTCTTTGTCTGCGGTCGTATCGAGATCATTTAAAATGTTTTTATGCGTTTCATTATTTCTGGAAGAAATGTAAGCTTTGAATACAGCAAAAACGACTCTTAGATCTTGCAAGTATCCTTCGTGGAAAAAATTGCTATATTTCTCTATGATTTCACTACGATATTGAGGATGTCACACGAGATAATAGCGTGCCTATCAAATCGCCTTCTCTACGTAAATATTGACAGTTCTGTGGTATTTGAAGGATCGCAAATCAGTAATGCTGCCTTGCTCTCTTGTGTAAATGAAGCCGCCATACATGGTGACTGACAACCCACGATCTTAAGGCATAATGTATTGTCTTCGGCACGAAGCAAGACGAATTATTTCCGTTATTAAGATAGTCTACGCGTAGTTTCTTTATAACACATCCAAGCGCTTAAGTACAGTGATATGAAATCTTAACAGAATGGCTTATTTTAACATAAAATTATCTTTCATCTTAACACGTTGTATGCTGCTTGTTAGAGTTTTCAAACGGCACATTATTTGTTCTTCAGCTTTGCGATGAATTGTGAGAATTATGGATAAAGGGATGATTTTGTATATGAGGTCACCCCGATTTAGAGTTATTCTTTTTAATAGTATGACTTAGTGCTGGAAATGAATGTTTAGACTAATAAACCAATTAACTTCCCGTACCAGATTTTAGTAGAAAATATATTCATAACATAGATGAAATAATAATACTATTAATAATAATAATATAAATAATACGAAACTCCAGCAAGAGATCATTCTTATCATTACAAAATAGGTCCTGTATTAGAGGCAAGTGGCCAATCGCCATATATTTATATACAAATCAAATCACAGCAAAAACAAGCACATATTATTGAACCTTGTTCGTTGTCTCGAACCGGTCAATGAAAAGCATGGCAAAATCAGTTTAACGTTCCCAAACCTCACACATGGCCCAAATTTATTCAAAAAGCATACACGTGACAATACAATCTAATATCTTAGCACCACAATTACAATCAAACTGCACTGAAAGAGAATAAATAGAATTTGATTCAACCAGAGCACCAGAACTGTAAATTTCTCAAATTGTACAGTTCAGACTTTGTTCGGCAAAAGCAAAGGACACTTTTGTAAATAAGTGCCTATATTGGACTACCCATGACAGAAATGTCAAATAAATAAATCAATGCATACATACAACTATAATGCAACAAAATACAACTCAATAATAAGCAGGAAACACACATAACATTCGCAAATGCAACGAATATTTTTATTAATGTTTATAAATATGTTCGAATATCTCATTTCAAATGGCTCTTAAATTAAAAAAAATAATTAAGGACTGTAACGCAGCCGGTGAGAAACTACTTAACAACTACGTTTCTGAATATTTCTTTGTTAGACGGTTAGTTGTAATAATTTGCACAATTTGCACAACTAAGACATGCCGATATTGAAAATGGAATGGGAAGATGTTAACAAGATTAGGTTATTATGTCAAAAACGCGTGATTGCACACACGTTCCTTTTGAGGAAAAACAAAATAGGCTAACGAACACCAACATTTTGCAACATGGCTGTTTCCGCAAATCAGGATAAATTGGATGTTTAAAACAACTGAAATCGCCACATCACAGTCAGAGCTCATTTTTTGATAGCAGTAAAAACAAACGTTTAAAACAACATCAGTTATCCGAAACAATAATTGCAAAATTACATTCATTACACGCTTTATCATTCATGAGCAGCAAGTGTCTCTATCAGTAACAGTAACACTAAGAGCAAATGTGATTGTGTGTTATCGCTGCAAGTACTTCTTGTTATGCAGTGAGTACTAAAAGCAAAAACAGTGGTTAATGAATTCCTGATATAATTTAACGAAAAAGGATTGTACTCAGAACCGATAAAATGGGTTGAGACAGAGAGAGTGGTAGTTGTACAAAGTACAATGTAAATGATTGTATAATTTGCGGGTTGCTTCTAGATTCTTGCGCTCTTATAATATGTGCAGTATACTTCGTTTGTGTGTGTTACAGCGCAGACATATTTTCTTTCAATGATAATGTATGTAACTTCTGCTGTTTTTTGACCGTGCAAATCCTATATAATTGCACACTTTGCTATTTCGTGTATACACTGTACAACCAAATGCGTAATATAGTTTACGGTTTCAACGCCCAATACGCGCGTTCATTTATCGCCCATTGTTTTAGATGTTTAGAAAAGTTTAACAACAAACTGATTTAGGCAGTCAAATCATTTTTCCAGTATCGTACTTATATGGTGTAAAATAAATTTGATTTAGATCACATTATATAACATTGATTTTGTTAATCCATTTTTCGTGAAGTTTAAACGTATGTATATCACATTCCCTCTGATTAAAATTAGGATTTGCGAACATCTAGTGTCAAGATTTATACTATACTTACCATAAGTATAAACTCATCGTTATCATTATCATTAACCTTATCATCATCTATATTGTCACTGAATAGACTGGATAAAATATCTTCATTGCATTTATGATTCGAGGAATGATTATATCCCTAACGTATGCTGGCAAAGTGTATGATACAATGTATTCAATACGTTACTAAATGTAAAGACTATTCATAGTATGGTTTTACACTTTCCTCCGTAAACATAATTCATTGCACCTAAGGCGAACATACAATAATACGTTCTACTAATTTAAAACGGCATGTTTATCAAAATCTAGCAATCTGACTTCCTTTGTCAACGCGAATGATAACAAACTTTTTCACATGTAGATAAGTTTTCAAAAACACATGTTTATCTTCTGCCTTAACGACGATTGTTGCTGTGTTATTTTGTTATTTCAATAAAATAGTTATTTCTCTAGTTCTAAATTGTATTTAACGTACGGTTATTGCGTAATAATAAAGACAGCATTACCAAAGAATAACATTACATCCCATATATAAATTGTTTTCACCAGGTGTTAAGTCGATTTTCATCTTCGACCGGGAAAAAATATAATTAGAAAATCAGACAATAATGTTGCTTCTATCCGGAACAACACTTGTTCGTAAATTGGATTCGTCTTTTGTAATGCACACATATGTTTAAATATGTGAAAATGATAGATAGGATAGTTCATACACAACTAATAGGGGAACAAACTGTTAGTTTACATGGTACCTACCTTGTTATTTAGAATGCGTTTTTCATAATGTGAGACACTGAAAATGTTGATAGGGGTAATAAAGGAACGTTTTCGTATTTTTAAAGTAATTTGATGTAATTATTAACAAAACGATAATATTTTCGATAGCCTAAAATAATTGTAATAGCAAGAAAAACAGATTAAAAGAAAAGGTTGCCTATCGAATTCAAACCCGGGAACCCTCGTGGAAAAAGCAAACGCAGTAAACGACATGTCCTGAATCGCGTATTGGGACCGCCATCTTTTTAGAATTTTGACATAACGCATATACGAGCAAAAGGGTCATTTGTGAAATGAGGCGATGTTTTACGAAGTTCATCACAGTTCTGATACCTGAACTGAAATGAGTTGTAAATACGATCTTGAACAAAAACTATTATCAATTGATGCCTCTTACGGCTTAGCAGTATATTGCAATCAAAGGGTATGTGAACCATTTAACTAATGTTTATAGTTTCCCAGAGAAATTAATTATCGCCGACGTGCCCTTTGATTTCACATCTAATTAACATTTTTGCGCGGGCGTGTGCCAATTGCTAAGTGTTCTTTCTTTGAATAAAACTATCGTGAATGATGGAGGCGTGGGAATGGGAAACAGAACGTGATATTTTTTTGCAATAAATCAATCGGCAGATAAAATCCAAGGCAATGNGATGGGTAGGTATTTCGTGTCAATCTCTTTCACATATGAAAGAGCTGTTTGTCATTTGGAAGTTAGGTCCCAAAATGGGCTTAAAAGGAAGTTAGTTCCCAAAATGGGGGTTAAACCGTTATAATTCGGTATTAAATGAATTTATAGACATACAAACGCGTCGAAATAATTAAATAATCGTGATTTATGTTATAGTTTACTGTTAACATGCACAAATACCGTTTATTTTGAGAGAAAATGATATTCGAACATCCAACATCTCGAAGGTCAAGAAATTAAACAACAAATTTGTCGCCGGTTTTGCTTCAATAACTTTTTTATTCCGACGTCTACGGCATTGAAACAAAAAACCGAGGGGAGCACAAACACCGTAGAGCCGAAAGGGCGTATTCATTTAAAAGAAATATAAATATAAATTGGCTTACCGGGTGAAAATATCAGCTACTCATTCACGAAAAACACGAAAACGACGCCATCTTTGAAGTTTTGCTCCCGTAACCTCACTTAAACGCGGTAAGCTCCCGTATACGCATGCCCCCCTGGATACAGATCTGAAATTGTATAAGCGAATGTTTTGCAAATAACAAAAGGACGGTGTTGTGATCATTGTATAACTAATAGTGGAAATGTAAATACGCAGACAGACCAATATCAAGTGTACGTGTTTTGACTATGGTAACTAAGTATTGCCTATCCTGTTAATGAAAAATATAAATTTAGACTTAAAACAAAACTGGTAGCAATCACGCTTACAAAGAATCAAAATGAAGATTTATCCCATGGTATAACCAAACCAATTGGCTTCATAAAAACGTGGAATAACACAAATGCCAGAAGTATTCGATGGCTTATTGATACATAGACCTTCATATACATATTATGTATAAGTTACGCAGACAAATCAAATTAAACCCAAATGTCTAAAAACATCGTATATGTTTTTACAAGAAATACTTTTTTCAAAGTTAACTAAGATAGTGTCTGTTGCTAGGGTTAACTAACATGTATAAAGCACCAATGTGTTATAAAACAATGAGGCAGTACTGGTGTAAACTCCTTAAAATCCACTTCGATATGTGGATCATATTTGATATCTAGGCTTCGTTTTCAAACATGTTGTGTTTATGTTAATCTCTGAATACAGGTAATCATATAAAGTGATGTTTTTTTTTTTTCCTGACGCCTCTGTACGTTCCTTGGTTTCATCAGATCAATAACGCTTTTTTTTCACAACCGAGCCGAAGTTGTGTTCCAGACCAAAATTGTGCGCTGTGGCAAATTGTGTATGACTGTAATCGCAAAGAACGTATGCATAGTTCACAAGCTTTTTAGTTATTGTTTAACGGTTCCGACGCCTCATGATCTTCTGCCAATAAAAGTCATGAAACACAACAACTTCAATTTGCAACGTATGAGTAGTTTATTGACGCAATGCACTCTAAGAATATATATCCTTTTCTTAGAGATTTTAAAATATAATATTTTCCGGATTCTTATCATTCAAAGGCAGATATCTTTTCTGTGATAATTATTAACCTTATGAGAACGAACTAAATTGATGTATATGTAACAAGTTTACAGTTAGGTTGAAGGTTGTGATTGAGGTGTTATATGTGTGTAATTTGTTTTTAATAGTATAGATGTAGGGTAGTATAATAACCATACTAATTCATCAATAAGCTACCGACCCCCATTTAAAAAACAAAACAAAAAAACGTACATTAATACATTTTTCTCCAATGAGTGAAGTCCTGTTTTAAATTTCTCAAAGAGTATCCTGCGAAGAAATTCAGACAAAATTGCTCTGCTCGATTTTACGTATAATGAAACTCGAATAAATATTTACCACCGATACAATAGCCCCGTTACATATGGATAACGTAGTTGTCCTTAGACATGTTAACATGAATCCGAAATCCAACAAAATTCACACCCATGACCACTTCGTCTAGATTGCTTTTCCAAAACAACAAAATGCACACGTGAAAAAAACTATAAAATATAAATATCAAGTTATTATGATTTTGTAAATGTGAAAATGGTATCGGTGGGTTTACAGAGCAAACGCTCGGCTTACTCGTCGATTCGCTTTCCTTTCCAGTGTTCATCCAATTTTTTTTTAATATTAACGAATACACTTAACACATTCATCAACTTCCTCGTAGTGTTACCTTCACTTTCGATCTAACGGTAGACACTTCATTCAAAAGTTCAGTTCATCCAGATCTAAAAAGATTTCTAGTTTGAACCTGTTCTGTGTATTTAAATCAGTGTTTTTTTCTACTTTCATGTACGGTTTACAGTCAAACATTTAGAATAAAGAAGTAAGACTTAAGATAATATAAATGGACAATTATGTGGACGATATACAATAATCGCCCATTATTACGCGGTGTGCAATGACGTCAAGGATATTACGCGGAAGTTGCAAATTGCAAACAAAAACAGACATGTGTTTTTAAAATTTCAAGGGAAGTAAATATTTCATTCTGTGGTTCCTGGACAGTTGTCGTCAGGATTTTCCAAGCCCGATTAGTCTTCGTTGGTTGGACTATCCAAACTTTAACACTATTTTGTGTTGTTGTTAATTTATAATTAATACTTAAACCACAAATCTGAAGCTATGGCGCGTTTTTAAACTGACGTTCAAAATGTTATTCGATAGTGACCGAGCTAATTGTGAACTTTGGTCGAATATCGTATTGGCCGCGCTATATTGTATTTGCCGTGTTTGTCTTGTCGAATTTATTGCCCAGGTTCAGGCTGTATTGGGCTAGCAAACTAACCGGCTTCTCGTCCAATATTATGAAGTAATTTAATAAATTGAATTTTGAATGACACGTAGGTACAACAGTTACAGCAATACAATTTCTTTTTCTTTCTGTACGTATACCTCCTTTTTAGGTACCTCAACGAAAACTGTATAGATAAATCGATATAAGTTCTAGAAAACTTGACAGTATTATTAAGAGACACATAATATCATTACAGATTTCGTACACACGTATTTGCCTCCAAAACAACAAACATAGATTAGTATGCTTATCATAACACTGTGCGACGCGGGGAGTGCATTTTGGTATAAACAGATTGCTTCCATTTATGAACAAGGAAACTAATATGTAAGAACATACCGCTGTGTGAAAGACGTCGTACTTTACGCTTGCGGACAATGAATGACATGGTAATTTAATTGGTTAAAGAGAATACAAAGCTAGGCATGGTTTTGACAAAAGAACTGTCCTCCATTACGGTTCATATGACGGATAGCCCTCATTGTTGCTTTGGTTTCCTTATTATACTCCGTCATCCGCCAACCGTCTCATGGGTCGTGCTGCCACAAATATCTGACAGTACAAACCAATTGCCATGTCCCTTGTGTTTAGGAGAACGGCATGTGAAACTAACGCTTTACTGCAAGATTTAATGATTGAACCGGTTTTCACCCCCCAATGCTTTGAATTGACCTTTCCCAGGCGGTGATCCAATATTTAATCATAGGTTTACACTCGTCAGAGGGTGTTCAGTCGTGGATAGAAGCAACACATTGTAGTATATAAATATGACCAAGTAATAATGTATGTTAACGGTTAATTTGCACACAAAGCTAATAATACATAAGTTGTTAATATTGCCAACATTCAAGTACTTTTCCATCTTATAAAAGTTTACCTTTCTCGTTTCACTTTATGCAACTAATTCAAAACGTTCTGGAAAGCGTTGCGTTATTCATTTGCGTAATTAAACAAAGTCTTGCGATGAAATCGTTTTTAAAATTCGCTCAAATACACTCAAACATGTGTGTGGCAGTGATAGATTTATTCAGTAGTGTAATAACGATTTATACAGCCTTGATATGCTGGAAAATACGTCTTACATTCATAAACCATAGGCCACACGCAGTTAATAGCGCTTATCTCAAATAGCATTCTCTGCGTTAAGAATGAATGTTCTGTGGTATTTGAAGGATCGCAAATCAGTTATGAAGCCTTGCTTGCTTGCATAAATAAACCCAACATACTTGGTGACAGCCAATCAGCGCAATTCAATCGCAATGCATTGTCTCCCACACAAAGAGTGACGAATACTGTTTTGTGCGAAAGCCGTTGATATCTCCTTGAAAAGCTAGAGTTTGTGCATTGTGATAAGTAGCACCATGCCATTTAAAAAATATCACTTATTTCAACGCATCACTTTACTTGTACAAACAAATGAGCTGTAAGTTGTGTTACTGTCCTATAGCATTACATACAGTTAGCGGTTAAGGTTACACAGATTATACGTCCAATGTACACCTTTCCCTCCATGGAACATGTTCATTTGTAGCATATAGTAAAACACTTTATATATCATAGTTTGCATGGCATTTGCAATTTAAGAGCACAATAACAGTTCATTTCAAGGAAAAGGTTACTGACTTTAAATGCAGTGATGTATACCGTGGTAACCCACATTCGTTAATAAAACAGTAATTGGAAATATCAACATTCGATAACTGTATTTAATAAGGTAAATTGTACTGTTTACTAACCATAAACATGAACAACCGTTGTAACAGCAGCTAGGTAATTTCCAGCGGGTAACAGAATTTAGAAAGCTTTTTTGTTCCATGACTTCATGTATATTTGCCAAGATACAAATTGTTTATGAACATAATCATGTATTAGACATTCGCATAAAAAGTCATTGCACAGCTTTTTGTATCATTAAGTACATTTGGAGTACCTTTATGAAACACGATTTGTTCCTTATCTTCTAATATACTTTTGTCAAGACACAAATTGTATATTAGAGTGATTCGCTTATTCAAAAGGAAGGTTTTGTGAGGATTCTGTAATAATGACAACCATTGAAGGGCTGACTAGAAATATCATTGAAGCGACATGGACAATCGAATTATATCCAAGAGGATGTCGTTTTCGAAAAAAGCACGACTAGGAACATCCGATATTAAGGAGTACATACGACTTTGGATTTTGTGTATACAAATTTAAATTTGCCATGACAGGAACAAACGATACCTGAAAAAAACACTTTACGAAGAAGCTATGAACATAATTGACATCTACTGAGTCCATTAGAAATGTCTGTTAAACATTGATGCTCTGGGGAAATGGACAATTATATTTTAATCGACCATAAGTGCGCGGTGTGTAATGGCGGCAGTGATATTACATAGTTAGCATCTGATCCAGTCATATGTCTTCGCTGAAGTTGCAAAAACAGACATTTATTTTAAATATTTCAAGGGAAGTAAATGTTTCAGTATGCGTTGCCTGGACAGTTGTCGTCGTGACTTCGCAAGGCCGATTAGTCATCGTTGGTTGGACTATCCAAACTTAAACACTGCTGTGTGTTGTTGCTTATTTAAAAAATATACTTAAATTACAAAGTCTAAAAATATGGAGCGTTTTCACAATGGCGTTAAAAATGTCATTTCGTATTGACCGAGCTAATTGTGAACTTTGATTGGTCGAATATTCTATTAGTCGAGCTCAAAGTGTATTTTGATGGGCCGCATCCCGTATTAGCCGCGCTATATTGCACTTTTGCCAGTGACAGGAACAAACGATACCTGAAAAACAATTAACGAAGAAGCTATGAGCAAAATTGACATCTACTGCGTCCATTAGAAATGTCTGTTAAACATTGATGCTCTCGGGAAATCCTCAATCTTGTTGACAATGTTCCAGCAATTGCACTTTTGAAATTTCAAGCAGATAGCGTTGCACAATGCACAATGCTCTTTATTGTCAATGTGTTGATATGTACATGTTTTTTGCCTGATTACATTATCAACTACAGTACTCTCTTCTTTTTTAATTTAGGTGATGAAGTGACGTGAAAAAGAATATAAATTTGTAATTTAATAATATACTTTAATATTACTCAGACTAATTGGTACTGCAGTAAATACAGAGTGTCCACGCTACGACTTCATCCTTATTAAATCAACGCAGTCGATTTATCCATTGGTTTGGTTCGCATATTCCGTCTAACGACATTAATGATAAATATCAACCTCAATACCCCCTTCGTCCTTGCTTATTTGCTTAAAAGTTTCCAGATCGTTTGTTGGTTTTTGTTTTGTCTCATTTTTTTTATCGCATTTAGATCTAATATGTATTAAATGGAGTTTGTATCTATTTAATTAGAAAAAAAATCAATTTCTTATAAAGACCTACGAGTCAGAAAATCTAATAAAAACGATGTAACGATATAGATTAACATTGTTAGATATAAAATTGGCTAAATAAAAGTGCTTTTTTATAGTGAGAAAAAAATACAAAAACTGTTAGTACAATACATGTTTTGACAATATTTAAAAAGTTACCATCCTACATGTAACATAGCTCATGCTTGCCGTCACGTATTCTCGCATGATTTGTAGATCAACATTCTTCAGTTAGTCATGCCAAGTGTTGTTTTATTCGTCTACGCAATTTTAAACGCAGCCTTGCTTTACAATCGTTGATATATTTTCATGTTCACCAGATTGCTGTGGCAAATCTTGATTTTTTCATTAGTACAATAACAATTTCTTAAAGTTGACAATGTCCATCCGTCTTATATTTATATACCATGGGTCATAAGAGATAAAAGCTTGCCTCACAAATAGCCTTTCTGTGGTACGAATTGATGTAATGGTCTATTTAAAGAATCTTAAATCAGAAAAATAGCACTTCTCTCGTGTGTAAATAATGCCAATATACATAATGAATTCAATTGCACGCACACAAGTCGTAATGTATAGTCTGCCACAATAATCGTGACCAATTGTATCCGAATATTCCGTGCGAAGGCCGTTTATAAATCCTTAAAAACACGAGTTACTTTTTTGAGATGATTTTTTGATGCATTTTTGTACATTTTCAGACATGTAACGTATTTCAATCCAAATTTCCTGTTACAACTGAGACACTGGTTATGGTACAATCCCGTACCATCACGTACAGCTATAGTTATTATGCTATCAATGGTTAAACAACCAGTTTATACGATTTGTTTCAGGAACGGTATGAATAAGACAGATCATTTTTAGAAACTTAAAAGATCATGGCCCGCATTGCCGAATGTCGTTTTGCGCACTATATGAATACACTTTCATTTTTTTAATCCAAAAGCTGCTTCTACCATTTCAGTGATTGAACATTCTTTTTTATTTCTATGATCAATATCAATCTCATGCCCGTCAAAACACGGTTTTATTATTGCAATTATGTCAACAAACACACTTCATGACATGAAGTACTGTGGTATTTGAATAGTGACGGTCAACATTCAACAAAACAAACACCTAAATGAAAGTGTGCCGCTAGTTCAAAACAAGCTAGTTCCTGTAACAAAAATCACTTCATAGACATTAAAATCTCGCATGAACCTTAGACTTAAACAAAGTTGTTTGTTTCCACTTACCAGAGCGAACCTATTTGTTAATGCCGATCCTAAAAAAATCGTTTGGATTTCCAGGTCGAGTTTTGTTATCAATTTTTTAAATGCACTAAAATAACCATCAGGTTTAAGATCATTTTTGCTGCATTCGATCATATCCGCTTAATAAACTGTAATTACATAAATAAATAATATTAAATAGATATCAGGAAGAGTTACGCATGTCATTGCATATTCTTGGTTAATTGAGAATCGCTGAAAAAATGTTAACTACAAAAAAGGTCTGGCCTCTCTACCCTACTTCGTTTTATTAGAAACAAATTATGTTTAAGACTTACTAATGCATCTTTTACGTTCACCTCCTTTAATGACATATCCTATGTAAGAAACAAAAACAAAGGTGATTCAAAGAAAAATTTGTATCGACGAAGAATTTAAAAAGACCCATGTTACTTCAATACTCATACACGGAATTCTTTAGATACATGTTATCTCTCAAAAGAGAGCGTCCATACGTGTTTGCCTTCAAACAAGAACAAACATAGGGTATTATCATATACTGGTGATAACAAGGGGTGTTTATAGTATAGGCTGATTGCTTCCAGGTTTGATCGAGGATAATTATTTTTCACGACATATTGCTGTATGAATGAAGTCAACCAATAATATCGAGCATCATCGTGAACAATTAACAATATACTACTGTGCTTTCTGTGGTGAGAGCAATTACAAAGCTACGCACGTTCCTGACAAAAGTGCCGTTGTCCATACAGTGCATATGACAGATAGCTCTCATTGATGCATAGACTTCCTAATTATACTGCGTCATCCGCCAACCGTCTCAGGGTGGGGATGCAACAAACAAGCCCATTGAGATATCTGTTTGTGAAATGAATGCTTCACGACAAGTGTGATGGATTGATATGGCGATTACGATCTGTCCCACGATTTAAATTAGTCGATGTATGCGTGTGGATTTGATGTTTATGTTGCTCACCTTTTACACACACTAGCGGTGTGCTGTAGTTTAACCTAGTTTCCATTTAAACATGTAATATTCTAGAGCACATATTGAATGAAACTCTGAATAAATTTGTTTTCAATTAGTGTGTGTTGGGACCTAACGCCATTATCTATTGAATACAAGTACATTACATAAGACCATCAAGTGACTACGTTTAATTATTTTCAGTAAAAACAACGTATAACTGTTTTATTTCAATTTTTTGTCTCTAAAGGTCACTCTTTCCAAAACTGTTTTACTATGTCTTTTATGTCCAAGATTAACGATTCGCCCTGCACCGTAAAGGTGGGTTCCCACTGCCGATCCGATCAACTCGATCACCGAAATTTCCCGACCAAACCCGACCAAGCTCGACTAAAAAGGGTATACACGACTTCTTCTCGACCTCTTGTCGATAATACACGACCCCCACACGACTCATTCACGACGTCCACTCAACCATCTTTCCGATTTCCGCTCGATCATCTCGACCTATACGCGAGCCCTATACGATCTCAGCTCGACCAAGTGGACCTCAGCTCGATCGCCACCAGATCTTCACACGACCAGCTGGTGATGGGCGTACTACAGTCGTACAAAGCGATCTAAAATAACTCGGGTAGAGGTCGAGCGGATCGGGTACAGAGCTCGTGTATGGTCGAATAGCAATCGGGAAGTGATCGTGTACGGTCGAGTAGCCGTCGGGTAGCAGTCTAGTAAATCTGTACATCAAATCGAATAGAGGTCGAGTGGATCGTGTTGCGAACTAAAATAACTCGGGTAGAGATCGAGCGGATCGGGTACAGATCGTGTAAAAGATGTCAATCCGATCGCCACACGATTGCTTCACGATCAACTCGATCTTCTACTCGACTAATACACGACCAATTCCCGAGCGCTTCTCGATCCATTTCCTACTCGACCGCTACTCGATATTTTTTGACATGTCAAAAAATATCGGGTAGGAAGCCCGACCAATGCCGACCTACCCGACCGCCCCCGACCACTCATGCCGACCGAACCAGACCAGTACCCGACCGCTTGGTCGGGCTTGATCGAGTTGATCGGATCGGCAGTGGGAACCCAGCTTAAACGATGCAGCCTAATAAACTATTAAGCCATATCACATTCATCAGTATAAGCTGTCTAAATCGTGAATGTTACACTAGAAAATAATACATCATGAATAAGCTGAACCCTGATTAAAAGTAACTATGCTACTTCAGGTGTCAGGTTATAATAATATTTATCTGATTTTCTTGTAGATGTGTATAATTAAATTCGTATAATTGAGGTTTGTTCTAACAAGACTGTTAAATACATCGACCAAGACAACAAATCATATGTACAATATCGATCTGATTTGATAAACACTTTAATCATAACACAGTAACGGTAAAAGTAATAACAACATAATATTCTATTTATAACAAGAAAACTATGTAAAGACTAGGAAGGCATAATTAATTATTGCTATCAAAGTATAAACAATTTTATAATATGAAAGGGGAGGTCACAAAATTATTTGCTAGTGAGAAAATTTGAGTACAGCCTCGGCAGTATGTTTATGTGATACGAAGATAATGTGAGCAAAACAATATGCATCGGAGTTATAGAATAATGATACAAGTCAAATTTGCAGAAAAAGTGGTGGAAATAATGATATTGCAATACCATAATACGCAGTGCCTATATTAAAAATGTACGAGTACTTTCCCATGCAGGTGGCTGAAAAAAGCTTAATTACACAAACACATATACAAACGGATAAAAATACACTACAATACATAACCAGTACATAACACATTTTATGAAGTAGAAACCATTATTGTCATTTGTAATATATTTTGATCATCCAATATGTGCAAGTTTGTTATTGCTTTTGAATATGATAAACCACAACACTTTAACAACTGTAGCTAAAAATACTGAATAATAAACAATACTCCTCTTTCGCAACCAATTGCAATATGGCCACACACAATGCAGTCTATAATATGAAGACCTTATGCTTTGGAGTCACGTTTGCTAAAACTAAGAAGTTGTTGAAGATACCAACAGTCTTCTCTCGCGTTCCCTGTTACACGTAATCCGACTTGTGGGCGGCTGGAGAGAACGCTGGGTTCGTGAGCAGGACGCTGGGCTTTGATGGCGCCACTGAGCGGCCACTCTGCGCGGTTACTTTTGGCCTCGTGACTGGCGGGGAGTTACTCACAGCACCTAGTTAAATACAATTAGTGGTGTTGTTTTTTGTTGTTGTAGTTTTTGTAAATGGAGTACTTATGTAAATTTAGCATATATTTACGAGATAAAACATTGTTATATTCAACGTATAAGAGAGCCATCATGCAAACCAGTGAGTGTGTATGAAAGAAAAGTAAGAAACGTTAAAATGTTAAGCTTAAATGACACTCTTGATAATCGTACAAACACAACTTGACGAGATACGAAATTTTGATGGCGTCGATTCTTCGGCAGAACTGTCTAATGCAAAGGAACTTTTCTAGATAAATTAAATAACGTGAAAAACGAGCACTATGCTGATCATAAAAACGTCAGGGCCCATCCGTTACAAAATGAGCTGCCACATCCCATAACGTAATAATTCTAATTTCGTTACATCTTTGAAATCCTGGTGAAAAACTCAATATGTAATCGTATGGCGCGGTTCGACCAAGATGTCTGTAGGAGATTGAATTTGCATGCCTCGTATGCGAAATTGATGCTGATGCCTAACTTTCTGTTAAGATATTTCGTTTTTATTGTGTAGTTGATATCATTGAGAGAGAATGCATTAAATCGAGATTCATTTCATCACAATTGATTCTGTTCTTTCTATCTTATAGTGCGTTAATGTAAAAAAACAGCCCATGTTTTAAATAAAATGTGTCGCCTTACATACCCATGCGAACGCTGGTTCGACTTAGAAGCCCCGTGCTTAGGGTACTGTTGCTATCCAATGACGTCATTTTCGCAAACGAACTGTTGTTACGTTTCATTGTCTCTCGTTGAATGGCCATCGTTTGTCGAAGCGTCTTCCGTTTCTATAAGGTATTACGTATTGGTGACGTCATATATAGTTTCATAAAGATGCTAGTGTGTTGTGCACAACATATGACAAGATTATAATTCCAACTAACGGAACGGACAACAACGATTGAAAACACTAAACTACTCATAAGAACAACGAGTAATATTTATACACACACGGCAAAGAATAATCACCATTACATTGAATTTTCTATATTTTCCCATAGTGGTGCTATAGTTATAGAACACTGGTTTGATCGTTTAGGATGTTATAGCATTTTACTTACCAAACTGCAACGTGTGTGGAAATATGCAATGGTCTGACAATGACAACATAGTAACTATGTCCATCATTTTACGTCGACCGGGAATGTAATTGAAGTAATAGTTTCTAATTAGTGTAATCCTATGTGGTTCATCAAGACGAAGATTGATATAATGAGTATGTAAATGACCATTCGTAAATGACAAAGGTGTTCGAATCGACAAGTTTTACGTGCAAAATAAAGTCGAACTATAACACTATTAATGATATGTAGTTAGTAAGCTGCGATATTGGATTTCATATAATATTCGATTTTTGAGACTTATGTAACAAAAACAAATTGTTTGCATTTTACAAATTTGCAGAAAAATGTGCTCTTGACCAAATGCTTCATTTATCGCAGTTGGTTTCCTGAAGTCGGTTTAGTTGCAATTATCCAACTCCCAGCTACTGACCCTCTGGGTCGCTTGACGTATGTACTCATAAACGCATTCAAGAACAACTAGAGTTGGAGGGTTTGGTCAGAGAGAACGTTAATTGCCTTTAAGCGGAAACGATTGTCCATGCCGGACGGGAAATTTACGACGCCGTTTATTGCCTTATTTGGCGTGTGCAATGAACTTAGCTTTAATGTGCCCTGTGCATCAGTGTGGTGTTGCATTGGTGCCATTAAATGCGCCTAATTGCAAGTCCGGTCAACCAATAAATGGGGAAATATAATCTCGATCGGAGCAAGTAATGAACTGCGAGCTAGAATCATGGCCGTCGTATCGGCGAACAGGAAGGGAAAATATGTTGTCCACCGTTTCCAGTAAGTTGAAGTCACGTTAAAAGTACAAAGTTATGAAGTGTGTTCGTCGTGGTACAAAAACAAACACCATTTAGTTGAGAAGCACAGTATTAACCTACGTAGCATTTATAAAATATAAATAAGCGGGAAATGGTTTAACACCTAAGTACCGAGGGTACCTTGCAACCATTTACTCAAGGTTTCATACGGTCCATATAATCTTGTGCCTTAACAAAAAATAAAACACACTTTCGACAACATCGATATATTTACTAAGAAAATAACAAAAGCAAAACATAATAAATACTGAAATATCAAAAAAAGCACCAGGTATGTAAATGTCATCAAAACAACGTAAACATAAAATGAACTTATACGAGGCACGACATTTTTTCTCCACACCTACAAAACGTATGCGCAGAAACATTAGAATAGATAAATGTACAACAATAAAAACCAACGGATATATAGTGACTAAGATGAAATAAAAACAACATGTATAAACAACAATATAATGTATACATTTCTACTTACCTTTGTATTTCGATTTAAAACTGGTTGACAATTGTTTAATTTAAATATTTTTTAATAAATAGTACAACATTTAAAGCTCGTGCATTCATCTGTATGTCAGCAACAATTGTCCTGCAGCCCAGTGTGTTATACATTGTTTCAAGTGCGGACCCGTGGCGTGTTGATTAAGTGAGTAACAACATTTATTTTATATTATGTTAAAACAATGTTTTGCAAATTAATGTAGTAAAACATTGATTATAGTGATTACATCCCAATTCACAATTATTCGCGTTATTTTGGTTGGCTAAACATTATGTATAGAAGTACATGTGTCGAGAAAAAACATCTA
Source organism: Dreissena rostriformis (assembly GCA_007657795.1). Classification (NCBI taxonomy): domain Eukaryota; kingdom Metazoa; phylum Mollusca; class Bivalvia; order Myida; family Dreissenidae; genus Dreissena; species Dreissena rostriformis. The sequence goes on along the minus strand of VMBQ01001161.1, from coordinate 34,212 downwards.
GCATAGCGTACATGTACGTAAGCTTATGCCGCCAGGCTTGCAAGTGACACACCATCCGTCAATGAATGATTACTAGAGTTACGCACAGCTTATCACTTATCCTGAACACGTCTTTGTCCATGTTCAAGCCAAGTCCACTATATCAATTAAGTGACACAGGACACAAAATAAAACATAACCTCAAGTATAAATATAATCAAACGAACTGCTTCTACAACAATGATACAATAAAACAACAGCATATAAGAAAACGTATGCATAATTTCATTATTGCTTAATATCTTGAGGCACTTGATAAAAGCTGACTGTAATATAAAAATAGTAATACATAGGCTGCAATATATAAGATAAATTAATATTAAAACAGGTGTGACTTAAATTTTTGCATATATATACACGTATAGCTATTTTCAATTATGATTCAAATAAGAAAAAAAAAGAAATCATTTAGCATACTAATAGATTAATGATTCAACTGCAGAATGGGAAATAACGACAAATATATTATCATCTAAGTTAAATGAATATAGTGATGTAATGTCGTAGACAATTTGAATATTTACAGAGGTGAATGGCAGAAAATACATGAGATAATATTGCAACTAAAAATATATGGGTTTTTTACTTGATAATATAAACTAACAGACTTCTATAATGAACATAATTTCATGTAAAGATGGTATCAATGTATGAACTAGACTGATACATACCATCGTGATTTGTATTTTTTTTTAAATAGGAAAAGGTCGTTCACCTGAAAACTGAAGGAGCTTAACTGTTGTAAGCAGCTTTTGTGATGTTTGTACAATAAATGACGCTTCTTACCTTGCTATTTATTCAGCACCAACATTGTACTCAGCTGCGATTTCATTATAACAAATGTTTTGATAAAGCTTTATCATTAGGAAAAAAACATGTAACATTTTAAATGTTCAGAAGGTTACATTAAAGCTTTACCAGGAAAACTTTGCTACCTTTTTTGACATACTTTTCAACAGGAGGGAACAATTTTCAAACTCGTCCGTGATATCATAAGAACAAATTTTGAGCAAGTTTCAAGAAGATTGGACAAAAAATGTTTTTCTAAAGACATGTACGAAAATCTGCCCCGACCCTGTCAATTTTTTTTGCAACAGACCGGAACTATTTTTGAGATCAGCCGAGATCTAATTTGAACAAATGATCTGAGCAAGTTTCATAAAGATCCCAAAAAATGTATGACTTTAAGAGTGTTCAAATGCTTTTTTTCTAATTTGACCTTAAGTCCAGTTTTTTTTCCACGAGACCCAGTTTCGAACTTGGCTGACATATAAGTAGGAAAATATTCTGACCAAGTTTGATGAAGATTGAAACTATATGAAGCCTCTAAGCTGTTCACAAGGTTAATGTTGGCGACTAACGACGAACGACAGACAAAAGGTGATCACAAAAAGCTCATCATGAGCATGTTGTGCTCAGGTACGCTAAAAGTAATAAATATGTAGAAAAAATATTGCACCACGTTGCGCTCAGGTGAGCTAAAAGTAATAAATACTTCGAAAAATAATGCACTGATAATTACTTCTAATTGTATAAATTAGATTGGAAGCACGAATAGCATGAAAAAAACACACGAGAAAACAGTAAAAGAAAATTTACAATACTGAATATCTTTTTTGACCTTTCTTCAAAAGATTGGTGAATTAAAACATAAACACATTATACAATACTGAATTTAACAATCCAAGCAAAGAATGAAAATACACCCACGGATGTATAGAATATTATACATGTACAACAATATACACAACATAAAATTGCATATTTTAATCACAGCAGACAAGTCTATTGCTATATTGACAAATAAAAAATACTAGTACAATAAGGCACTTATGAGCAGCATAATAGTATTCAGTCTATAACAATGCCAAATTTACCTAATTATATTGAAACCCTTCTCATGTCGGAAGAAGAATCAGTGTTTGATAAACACATATGCACCATTGATGCTTGATAGACCATTTCTAAGCCAAGGTCAAGGTCAAAGCAAATGTTGTGTGATAAGAGTGGATAAGGAATGTTCATAGGCAAAACCTCAGAGTTGCAGGGAGATGTGTGGGTGCAGGCAAAATGGTAAATTCTACTTAACCTGTTACATATGGATGGATGGAATTATGCTAAACTCAAATAAGGTAAAGTTTAATATTACAGTTAAGTTGATCATATGGATGGATTGGGTTTGGTCTTAAGCATATACTATGAAAGTATCCAAGTGTTGTGTATAAAATATTGCTGCTATTAGGAACTGCAAAAATCAAGTCAAAACCAAGAAATCGTGCAAGTAGGGATCCGTGTTGGTACGATACTAAATGGTTATATCTACTAATCCTGTCTTGGAATGATGGAAGGACAGAAAAAGAGGCCAATAACTATATCCTTCCTGCATCAAGATGCTGCTGGCATAAAAAAAGTGTCGAAGAAAGTTGAAGCAAAAGCCATCAGGGGGCCTAAAATTAGTGTTTTATAACTTTGAAGCAATAGCCAATCAGATTTATAAGTACATGTACTCCAGAATTCAAAATGTTTTATCCTTGTTTTATTTTTAAGCAAAAGCAATGTGAGCGCTGCTTTGTGGAAAGTTAATTACTCAATTGTTAAATTCCAGTAATGTTATGTCTCAACAACGGTTATTTATACTGAAATTTTCAAAATGAACTATTATCTCTGTACTGACTGATTTAAATGGGATTAAGATGAGCCTACGTGAAAACATTACAGATATATGAATAAACCACTATGGATGACCGCTATCTTTGGGTTCCCCTCTCAGGGATCGAAGATATGCCCATGAATGGCGAAGCTGTTTCTTTTTCTGAAAGAAAGTGACACATTGTATAACAAATATATTTTTACTTATATCTAAATAGAAAATGGCAATTGATCATTCAGAGAAATTGCAAAGAAACAAACAAAATGAAATATTTTTTACACAATATCATATTTGTGATATTGAAGATCTCGAGAGTTTAATTCAGCTAAAAAACGTCAATAATAGTTGTTAAGAGTAAAGGGTACAACATACAAACAACAATAAATGCAAGCAAAAGCATCCATGAAAACTACAGTTTTGAATTGTACAACATCCAACATCCAGCATACCTGTACATGCAGTTTTCACAAGTTACACTGTATTCACAATGCATATCTATGGTTAGGAAAAAATAACAGAGGCAAATCGTTGCCTCAATTACAGACCCCCATTAGTCAATTTTGGCAAAATAGAGTTTTTGTGAGGTCGTNGTTTGGTACTATAGAAATCTACTAGCATGAATTACTACCTTCAATTATAGCAAGTAAACATTGAACTGTTACTATTGAAATCTGTCAGCATGAATTACTCGCTTCAATTGTTTCCTATATTATTATATATGTACTCAGTTTTTGTTCATGAATGTGTTAACGAGTGTAGTGATGCAATAACATAATGCTCTTATGGATGTAACTTGATTCTAATACGGAAAGTAATAAAATAATCATTTAATTGGTATGTTAATATATTTTTACATCAAGGTCAGAGTGAGTTTTACATAACTATTGTTTAAGGTAGAGCATATGACTATAGCAAGATGATATTAAATGTAAATCAACTGTTAGGAAGTTGATTAGAAGTTGACACAGATATAAGACATAAGTATTATCTGTTTGATAAGCATAAGCATTAGTATTGCAAGAGCACACATAATTTAAACACCAATGTACATGCTATGATAGCAAAATATTTTTCTGACAATAGACTTTTACCTTATAGAACATTTCAAATTGTACAAATTTAAGAAAAAAATTGACATTGAAAATTTAAGACAAATGTCATAATAATAATCAAAGACTGATACATGTCAGGAATATTTGCAAATCTGCCTTTTAAAATGCTTGACTGACAAAATTAAAACATGTCTTAAAATTAATAATCCTCATTTGCAATTCGACACCAAACAAAAGTTTGCTGTTTGTGGAAAGGAAAACACCTACCCTTTGTCAAATAAGGAATGTAAATGAAATGAGTGTTGTTTTTTTAAGCATATGTTAGCAAGGAAAAAAACTAAATAGAATTGGCGGAATAATATCTGCTGGGCATGAAAATGAAATGCATGAATTCACTGTTTAGTTTGTTATTTCTAGGGTATGTTAGCAATGTTAAATTGAAATTGTTGAGAAAGATATTGGCATAACCCCCTTAATAAGGGATATGATACAGCAGTGTATTGGTACTCTACTGTGATGACCTTTATTGGTTGAAATCACTACACTACTTCCAATGAAACAGTAAGCTTTGAGATATAATTGAATAAAATCATACAAGAACTATGGCAACGCAACCAGACCAGGCTTTCGACATTAAAACTTGTTATTTTTGTTTAAATAATTATGCAATCTCAAGATAGGACTTGACAACAGGTCCCGAATGGAATCACAAGCTAGGTATACATGTCAGCTACCTAAACAGAATATCTCCATCCACACTCACAGTAACAGAATATCTCCATCCACACTCACAGTAACAGAATATCTCCATCCACACTCACAGTAACAGTGACCTCAACCTTAACCTGACTGTTCCCAAATGAGCTCCGAATTTTCAATATAAGAATCAGCACCCTACACCTTACCCAACACGCCCCAAAATACAATCCCAAGCTATGTCTGCAAGATTGGTAAATGCAAACTACAGTTATTGACAACAAACCACCTCTTTTTGCTATTTTTCTATTTTAGAACAAGAGATGTGTTTGTCAGAAACACACTGCCCACTAATGCGCCGCTTTAATTTTTTATATTTTTTTTACCTTTGACCTTGAAGGATGACCTTGACATTTCACCACACAAAATGTGCAGCTTCATGAGATACACATGCATGCCAAGTATCATGATGCTGTCATCAATAATGCAAAAGTAATGACAAAACTTTACCCTAGGTTAAAGTTTTAAGACAGACAGACAGACACACACAATGACGGACAGACAGACAGGTCAAAAAAAATATGCCCCCCTTTTTTTTTTAAAGGGGGCATAGAAAGCGACCTTTACACCCATGGGTCCAAATGCAATACCAAGCTAGGTCAGATTTTAAGCTACCTACATTCAAAATTTCAGCGTAATACAACATTCAAAACTCAAGTAATTGATCAGTAACTGTTTTTCTATTTTTGAGCAACAAAATATGCCCCAAATAAATCCCAAGTGATTTCGCAATGCACGCTTTCAATATCCAAAGTTTCATCAGTATTGGTCTATGCAAACTAAAGTTTATGACCAAAATACACCTGGAAAACGTTGCCTGAATGCTCACAATACCACAATCTTAAAACCAGGATTTTCAACTTTGTTAAAAAGCTGGTTTAAAATATGTTATGGCTGTCCAATACACGAGTGGAATACTCCAAAGGGTGGTTAGAAATTCTTTAAATAAAGTTGTTACAAAATGCATTTGTTCATTCAATGCTATTAAGAGCAAGCACTTTATTGTTTAAAACCCATTTTTATCTATGAAGTAAAGTACTTCATACCGCAATATTTCCCCTCCATCGATCAGCAGCATTCCTGGCCAGTTCCAGTTCCTTCTCCTTCAGTCCCCTATGCCGCTTGTACAGGATCTCCACAAAAATCAGGAACACTCCTGCTACTATCCCTCCAGCCACCATCATAAATACTCCTGGGAACAGGGTCATAAAATTGTGATTGAAGGTGAAAATGACAGGTAGCAAACAAACGAGGTGTTGTCATAAAAATAACAACATATAACAGGGCTTATATCATAAACAACCATGGATATTCTGAAATTAAAGTTTTACGTTTGCATAAATAAATCTGAAAACGTTATCACAATAGACAGTGTGCTTTAAGGAATAATATTTCAACAATATTCAATTACAACGATGATCTTCCCAGTTTTATTTTCATTTACTAAAAGTATAACGATAATGTACATAATTTTCAATGAATTGCAAGTAATTAATTATGGAAAATGTTCGTGCAAAGTCAAATAAATTATATGTCAAAAAAATGACCACCAAAACATTATCAGTTTCAAGCAATTATTATGTTCTGCAGCCAGTAACATTCCCTTACCACAATACACAGCGACGTGCCCACACACACACTAACACACCTGCCATATTTGTAAGACCCAGTGTAGCAGGCGTATGGTCACGCTCAGGGCACTCAGTGCTCTCAATTAGTATCCAATCATTGTCCAGTTTCTCCATGTCCCCTCCCTCGTGCAGCCCCAGTATTGCCAGGGACACCCTGTGGGTCCAGGGGCTGCCCTTTTTGAGCCCCACCCCCAGACCGGACCGCCCAAAGAGTTCCCCCGCCACAACAAGGTCACAGTCTTTGGCATCTTCATACTCCAGCCTGGACGAGTCCCAGATGAAAGCTTGGAGGTTGACACTGGAATCACAAGGCAATAATTTGAGCCTCACTCTCAGAAAACGGTGTATAATACATGTGCGTAAAGTGTCATCCCCCTTTTAGCCTGTGCAGTCCATAACGGCTATTCAGGGACCACACTTTTCACCTAAACTGGATTGTCGCTATAAAGAGACTTCCTTTTAAAGAAAAATACCATAAAGCGGAAAGTGTAATCCCTGATTTGCCTGTGCAGACTGAACAGGCTTACCTGGGATGACACTTTACGCACAAGCATTAGTTTACTTTCTGGGGATGTGCTATACTTGAGTTATAAGCAATGCAAGTTAAACAATTTTAATATTGTGCTAAAAAGACGACATAACTCTGATAAGGTTGAAAATATGAAAACCAAAACATGGAGGTGTGCATGTTCATATGCTGGTTGATATATTTGAAACGTTTCATGCCTCTAGCAACAATGTTTGCATTAACTTGACACAAACACGTGGGACGGACAGAAGGACTGAAAGGCTAAAGAAACACTGACAAGGGCAAATCTTAAGTCCCACTCACCCCCTCATAAAGTGCCTGCATAGTAAAATGTATAAACACTGTTCACATGTAATGTTATACTTGTAACCTTTCCCCTCTTAGACCGATATGCAACATCCATTTGACTTTGAAAGGCGACGAAGTGTGTTTGAGGGTTCAAGTTATATTTCTGGTGTGAAAAGTGTTTTGCCATGATCATGGAATGTAAAACGTATTATGATATATTTTGTAATTAATATTGAGGAATTAAGCTATTACTGTTATGAAATACCATGACAGAATAAATCTAAATGGTCTATGCATATGCTTTGTTCTATTAGCCTTGAACTCTCAGTAAACCAGAACCCCCTGTCAGGTCTGGTTCCTGTTCTGTATATTTGTGTATCATTTTCCTTAATCACAGTGTCATTATAAATAAAGAAAAACAAATATGAAATTATTCATGTATGCATAAAAGATATCACATTGACTCACATAAGCCTATGGTAATCTTTTTAAAAGTTCATAAAATCTCTCTTGTAACCAATCAAAGCTGTTAGTTGCAACACTACTAACTATAACAAGCAAATTTGTTTAATTGATATCCCCTGCCTCCCTGAAAAGTTTTTGACAAACAGAAGGACGTACTGACGGATGGAAAGACTGACAACGCCAATTCTATATCCCTCCGCCTCTTGTGGGGGATAATAATTGTTAATACACATGATGGAAAAACTCCAAAGACGCAATTGTCTCACCCAATCTTCACATCTCTGATGGCATCGTCCGCGTTGTCGTAGTTCAGCTCCTCCATCTTCCTGTACATGGTGGACAGCTCCACCTGTCTCTTGAAGTACATCTCCACAGCACTGTCCTTCACGGTGGCGTAGCGGAAATTCTCATTGGGGTTGCGCAACTGAAACGGGCAAAATTCCGTGCTATAACAGTTAGCATTGAAACATCTGTGCTGAGTAAGTCTCATGATGATTGGGCAACAAATATGATTTATAGATTGTTCACAAGCTTTTCCTTCAATATGTGACGTAGTGACTTAGTCATGAACCAGTCTCTTGGCTGAGATATCATTAGGACAAATGCTCTTACAAAGTTTGATTGGCAATGGGCAATAAGTTTAAATGTACAATGGACAAAAGAGGACGAACAACAGACAAAAGCTGGTCACAAAAGCTCACAATTAGCATGTTCTATTCACAGGGGTGTGATTTAATAACCACCTCAGGGGAGGAAAATGCCCTTACCCTTTTACCGGGTTCAACTAAAGTCTTCATTTGTATATAGATCAAGAAAAGTTTATAACTATTTGTAAGATAAGTTTGACACTGAAAGGGAGGAAACAGCTAACAGAAATAAAAATCACACTGAACTTCAGGTGAGCTAAAAGAAACAATTCAATGACAGTCACCTACCCTAGAGTCGTCAATGCCAGATATGGAGGCATCAGGCCTGTCCAGTACAAGGAAGGCAGCCAGGTTGGCCGTGTACGAGGCCACGATTATCATGGCAAACCCCGCCCATACCATGCCCAGTACACGTGCACTGAAACTCCTTGGAGTACCTACAGAGATGGATATGATCATGAATAACATTTCATGTATGTATGTGTCATGCAACAATCCTTCCAAAGAAGAGACTGTACTTATGAGGTTATGTTGGCAGAACAGTTGCCTTACATTTGTTGATACAATTATAATTTGAAATTTTACAGGACCTTTTTTTGGCATAGGAACAAACAATCTTATTTTACCAAATGTAGTATTTTCATCCTACTAATATAAATTATGTACGTTAACACAATTTAAAAAGGAGGAAACTAGATGTACTAAAAGTACACAACTAAAAATGCTGCAATTCTCGCTCACAAGTACTTATCAAATGGTTTCTATTATTAATACAGTTTATATTTCAAATGACCATCAGTTTTAATATTGAAAACTTGAATTGATGACTAAAATAGCTAAACACCACAACCATGTGTTAGAGGTCACTGTGGCGTAAAGGATATGGTGTCTGCCTAGTCACGGGTTCGATACAGACTGTGAAAACGTTCTTCAAATCTCCTCATAAAACACCAAGTACTGCATCCATCCAGGACAGGAACTAAAGCTAAAATAAATAGCTTAAACTTATACCTTCTCCAATACCACTGTTGAGGAGCACGCCCCATGCAAACCACATGGCGCTGGAGAGATTGAGAGCATCCTCCTCCGTGTCATCGTTCTTGGCCAGTTTGAAGCGGCCAAATGGGCTGAAGCGGTCCAGCAGGTAGAGCACGAGGGCCACAATGTGTACGGACAGGGCAACCAGGATCCACAGGGTGTCTGTGAACGGCTGCAGGAATGAGGCCAGACTCGAGTCTTTCTGGGCCTAGAAAAACAGAATAGTGGGAAAATATGAGCCTTATTTTGGGCAAACTGGGCTTAATGCATGTGGGTAAAGTCATGTACCAGATTAGCCATGGTGTTTTGGGACAACACTTTACTCTTTAATGGTATTTTTTATTAAAAAGAGGTCTTTTTTTTAAACAAAAATCCAGTGTAGGTTAAAAGTGTTGTAATGACACTTTACCCACATGCATTGAGCCCAGTTTTCCCAGAATGTGACTCATATTGTATTGTAGATAGAATGTTTAGGAGGTACAACACTGAGCCCTTGATATCTGTGGTAGAACATACGTACACAGAAATGAGGCTAGGCTAGAGTCCTTGTGGGTATACAGTGGAACATAAGGAAGAAACTGTAGTAATGATAAACTTTTGAATGCAATTAAGATTGGTGGGGTTTGGGTTATGTCAGCTCCTAGCTGCCTCTCTTGGATTAATCTCGAGGCTGGTGGAAACATTAATACATGTATTCAGATTGTAATGATACACAATTAGAATCGTTAAATTCAAAGACAAATACAATAACAGACAATTTATTTGAAATATCCCAATTTATTAGTTGAAACAGATGGGGCGTAACTGTTTAATTCCTATGACAAATAAGGAGGTAAAAAATCAAAGAAGGTGAACTATTTCAATGATCAAGTCAAAGTTTTTTCATGTCTTGGGTAAGGAGCCTTTTACCCTCATTTGGTAAAAAAAATTATTTATGGCAATTAAGACAAACACTTTCATAGCTGTGGAATGAATCCTGATGTAGAATGCATTTGGATAAAATCTTAAATAAGCAGAAAATTGCATGACTTAACAGAATTATAATAAGGGGATATGAGGTTTTGGCACAGCCAGTTCCTACCTTCTTCACAAGTATGGTGAGGCCCTGGTACTTGAAGGGCTTGGAGAAGTCAATGGCAGCAGCCCTCTCGGGGTTGATGGTGAGAGGGGCCACTATGAGGTCAGAGGTCACACCATCATCCCTTGTCAACTCTCCCATCATACCTGTCCACTCCTTCTTCGTGCCATTGCCAACCTGCAGAGCAGAGCTATACATCTGTTTCTCAGACAAAAACATTCGAATTCTGACTCATTTATTTTGGTGAAAGTGTTCAAAAAAAAAATCATGTTATAACTTATAAGCCCCAGTGAAATTGACTTATGTCCTGTAGACCTAAAAATTTGCATCTACCTAACTACTCAAGTAATTAGCAAACCAAGTTGCATGATCGGATTTGGAAGTGTTCTCAATATTTTGAGCTGAAGTGAATTCCATGTTAAAAACGCCTTTGACCTTAACCATCTTTCTTTCCTCACAAGTAACCACCATACCACTTTGCATGATTGTAGGTCAAAGTGTTCTTCAGATATTGTGCAGAAACAAAATGTCCCATGGATCAACCATCCCAACAACCGATAAACAGAGGCACATCAATATAATTACTAATAATTATAATAATATTGTATAAAAATGAAGATTTATGACAATAACAGTTTAGTTATTCAACATTTACTCCTTAAAATAAGAAGCACACAAATCTCAGATTACAATTAAATATCATGATTTTAATTTAAATTGTGCACAGCTTAATTTAGAGTAAGTTACAAACCCTTTTGAAAGAGCCAAAAATATTTTCCGCACTCAGATGCACACTGTATGTGAAGTTGTTTATGTCAGCTATCTTCCTCAACATCTCCATGCAGTAACCATAGCAACAGTGGAATGTTGTTTCCCCTGCAACAGTAACCATAGCAACAGTTGTACCTTGAATCCTCTGACAAATTTATCATAACAATAAATGAATATGTATATATTGTCACATCTGAAACTTAAACCAGACCAAACAGTGTACTGTTGTTCAACTTGAAACAGTAACCATAGCCACAGGAGGGAAGCCCATATTTTTTTTATTTTTTTTATATATATGCTATAATAGCCGTTTTTTTTCGAAAGCTACAGGTTCTTGACTTTGGCTGAGCTGTTATGCCAATAATCATTATTACCAAGTTTCTGTTTTAAATGACTGAGTTATTGAGCAGGCATTGGTTTTCCCGGACGCAGCCTTCCCACCCAACTCTGCTACAAGTATTCCCAGAATACTCCCTATTGTTTTTTTATCAGGCGTTTAAAAACTGTATATAATTCTATAAATCAAACTGTCACAAGAACATATTACTAGTAACACTGCTTTTCCAGTGAACTGTTCTCAACAATCTTTGTATTGTTGCAATAAAACAATTGTAAAGTATGATACAAAGTAAAGACCTGAAGGCTAGAACATGTACATCAATAAAAGCTGTCAAAATCAATGTTAGGTCTTCTTTTTTCTTAAAATCCACAGGCAGCAATATCATAAATTTGCCCCCCCCCCCAGACCCTACCCCCCACATGTTTCCATGCAGTTGCCAAACTAATGCAACAGGATTCGTTAAAAGACATTAAAAGCAACGTGATTACACAATTTACCGATCTCCTATTCGGCTAATAACTTTAATATTCAATTAATTTCGACTTTCTCGCTACATGTCTATGTTTTCCTGCCATTTTGTCCACCGAATGCTTGGTTGTAAAACGCCATATCATTGGCCAACACAATGCTGGCTATAAGAACAACCAACCAGATGATGCGTTATAAAATTTAAATGGTGTACATGTGTAGACGAAACACCGAGGGACATGTAGCGAGAAAGTCAAAGTTAATAATAAATTGTGTAATCACATTGCTTTTAATGTCTTTTAACGAATCCCGTTGCATTAGGTCGGCAACTGCATGGAAACATGTGTGTTCTCGATGAAAACGGTCACGTCCCGTGTTCCACAATCTTTCAGCAATAGGCATATAGTGCATTTCATACCTTGTGTATATATAATACCTATACGAGGGGTATTTTTTCACACTGTGTATTTGTGTCAATATTCGTTATTGAAAAGTCAAACCATACACAATAGGTGTACATTTAACAATCTGGAACCCCTGGGGTAAGCTCTGCTGATACTGCTGCCTGTGTTAAAATCAAGCACCACTTATCCACACGTTAAAGCACTCAAGGCAAGTAACTCAACTACCTGTGGTGGAGTTGGTCAAAGAGCAGTTAACTCCCTTTTCTTTCTCACAATGGTCCATGTCTTCTGATTTCAGCAATGGAAAGCGGTACACAAAAGGCTTTGACTCAATGGTGACCACCTGAAAATAGAAGTATACCCAATTCATTTAATTAATTTGCAGTTTCTTTCCAAAAACAAAGTATTAACAAAAATCTACATCAAAACAGAGTAACATTTTTCAATAATGTTTCTTTCCTAGGACATTATCAAGCATGAAAACCACACACTGTGGCTATCAAGTAAAACAGTACCTTTTTATACTTTAAACATTTGATTTTTCCAATTTAAATGGTTTCTGACATACATGTACATACATAAAAGGAGCTTTTATAAAATCTGAAATATTCAACTCCTACATACCCTTAAATGCGTAGAAATCTGCACACCCTCTGGTGTATCTGTCTTCCCATTAGGCCATACTATTTCCTTTTGACCTGGAGACACCTTGTTACCATGGAAACCAACCGTTTCCACCCTGTCAGGCTGCACATTCTTGATGAAGTATATGGGATTCAGTCGGTCCCCTTCATTTGTAAACTGAAGCCTCCCTGTCTTTCCTTCAATAGTCATGCCTTTCATGTGCCTGTTACAGTGGAAAATAATGCACATTTGAGCCACACTCTAGGAAAATGGGGCTTAATGTATAAGCGAAAAGTATCGTCCCAGATTAGCCTGTGAAGTCCACATTGGCTAATCAGGGACGCCACTTTCTGCTTTGGTAGACATTTTTGGTTAAAGGAAGTCTCTCCTAAATGAAAATCAGAACGCAAAAGCTAATCTGGGACAAAACTTTACACACATGCATAAAGCCCCGTTTTCCCATAGCAAGGCTCTTCTGTATTAAATGTATACAACAGATTACATAACATGTAGAGCGGGAATGGGTATTTCCGACTACATAAGGCAGATTTTGTTATGTTCGGTAATACGCTCACTTTTAAAGGACTGCATCATTCCATACATTTCTACAACTTTNCTTGACTCTAGAGCCGGGATAAAACAGGTTAACAGCCAATGGCAAAATAACTCCGAATCCATCCACCCGGACTCACTGCGCCCCATATGAGCATCTTCAAACCCGTTCAGTGGTTCAAACCCGAACCTCTGTCCCGGATAAACTATCATCGGGGGGCAAAAATGACCACTTGCGCTGGCGCATGCAAGAACGGTAAGCTGCTGCTTACTACTATTCCCATAGTTGTAAACTACTGGCGCACCTTTATACCCGATGACCTTGCCGGTATTACTGCAAAAGCTGAATCCAGACTCGTCCGCATTATAAAGCCGGGATGGGTCGCTCAAGACACTGCGGTCCTTGACCTCATTGTTAACATAATGCTCGAAATCCGCAAACCATTTCATGATTTTTTCGGGTGATATTATCGCCCTCTCCTTTCCTAGTTGCAAGGTTGTCCGAACCGAGAGCTGGGGGTGTCTAGAGAAAAAACCATTGAGCCAGTCCTTACCGGGGAGGTTGTCCTTAAACGGGGTGGGCCTTCCATCATCATCAAGAATTTTCTTCACAACTTGTACCAATTCTTTCCGTGTACGGCCAAACCCGATCTTAGCCATGTGAATAGCCCAGTCCGCTATTCGACTTTCTTCCTCGTCATTCAATGTTCTTCTTGGACCTGTCCTACTGCTCTGATACTTCCCATGGACCTGGATGTCAAAGGAAATTGTTTAGATCATTGCTTGAAGTATAGGGTCATTTAAGAATCGTAAGGTAATATGATCTTAATCTAATATCGATTTGTACATCACAATACGTAGTACATTTTACTGAAGTGTTATTACCTTGTCGAACAAAGTTGTTTTTGGAATATCAAATTCTCTAGCTGCTCGGTTCAGGGACATGGCTTTGCTTTTTACCATATCTACAGCCTCTTCGATGACACTCGCACTGTATTGCCGCTTTCTCTTTTGCCCTATCATTCGACTCATCCTGGAAGCAACAGTTTTGACGTGTCTCTTTGTTATTTAGTTATAAACACGTATCACTAAAATCTTTTATTTGTTTTTAGATCTGTGTGTGTACGGACATACGTATCTTTAGATAAGTTAATATCTCAAATTATGCGTACTGACGAAATATGCTAACAAAAACATAAGAACAGAGCATTTATACGATCAATGAAGACGTTCGGTAATAGACTCACATTAGAATTAATGTGAGGCTATTTCCGAATAACCTGTTTACATCTTTAGAGTCATGTCAAGGTGAAATAAGTGCAGTTGAACCTGTAGTCGTACATGTTTATCATCGAATAAATAGAAGTTACGAAGACAGACATTATTTTCTAAGACTATGGGATCTTAGGCATTAACATCAAAAAATAATAAATAACGTAATTTTCTTACCTAGAAATTGGCGCTGTTGCAAAAATGCCGTTTTTGTAAACTAACGATATCAATATCTGCCCGCGCTGGCTATGATAGCTAAGGGAAAATGACAGTGACGATTACTGATGACGTCATATACAATTCAGTGTAAACGTCATGTGTTTACTTTTAGGTTTAAATAAATGTTCGGTAATACCTGCATGTTCGGAAATACCCGACCCCGCTCTACATGTATTATTCAGTTTGTCTAAATGCCTAACAACACATTCTCTGGAATAGTTTTTAAAATGTTTTAACAAGATTTCAAGTAATGGATCATTATTTAACTGAGATAAATGCTACCTGTACTGGTAGTTGTTACTTTGTCAAACCCCATAACTTCTAACTTGTTTAATGGCAGCTTAATGTCTTAATCCTTAGAATAAAGAACACTAGCAAGACAGAATTTGACCATTTTTGTTACCGATGAAAATGATTTACAAGAATTGAGAATTTTTGTTACCTTTTTTAGGGATTTTTTTACTATTAATATAATAAACAAGACTTTGGGATTTTTGTTTCAAACCAGAACATTGCGATCTTTTCAACAAAAAGCCATTTTCATAATTTAAAGTACATAATTTTTTTAAGAAATTCAACGGGTGAAAAACAGCTGAAAATAGGCAGTTTTCGGTCCTATTACTGAAATTAACTGGAAAGTTTATTTAGTTTCCTTAGATATTTTGCAACTTTTAAGTGTGTTATTTTTTTAAATACTTTTGATGTCTTATACTATCAAGAGTTTTCCTTCAAAACTGTATTTTCCCCTAAACAGTTTATGAAACTCTAAAATTTTCGTAACTTTTAAGAAAAATACATATGCTGTGTCTATTTGAAGACAGTATTGTATGTTAAAGTATTGCATTTGAACTCTTCCAAATCCAGTCTCCAGTAAGAGTGTTGAAATTAAAAAAAAATACTAGCATGTATATTAAACTTACATGAGCAATGTTCTGGGAAAACAGGGCTTAATGCGTGTAGGTAGTGTGGTCCCAGATTAGCATGTGCAGTCCGCACAAGCCAATCATGGACAACACTTTCCACTTTTATGGAATTTTTGGTTTAATGGAAGTCTCTTCTAAAGGAAAAATGCAATCTAGATGGAAAGTGTCGTCCCTGATTAGCCAGTACCGACTGCACAGGCTATTTCTGGGACAAAACTTTATATACATGCATTAAGCCTAGTTTTCCCACAAAACGCGGCTTATATGACTTCAGATATGAAAATAAGTGCTCACTCCAAGAGAGCCATGCCGTCCCGCCACTTCCTGTCCATGGGTGTCGCGCAGGAGTCTGGTGTGTCCTTGATGGCGGTCATGTTGCCTGAGCTAAACAGCTCCACGGCAGAGTCCACTATCAGCTTGACACTGTCCTCTAGATTAGCCAGCTCATTGGAGCCGTTGATCAGCTCCAGACCCACAGCACCTGCGGTACAGATATAGCAGATATTATAATTGAGCCTCGCCCTGTGAAAAGGGAGTTAATTCATGTGTGTAAAGTGTTGTACCAGATTAGCCTGTGCAGTCTCCACAGGCTTATCAGGGGCAACACCTTCTGCTTTAATTGTATTTTTTGTTTAAAGGAAGGCTCTTCTTGACGAAAATCCAGTTTAGGTGGAAAGTGTCGTCCCTGATTAGCCTGTGCGGACTGCACAGGCTAATCTGTGACAACACTTTAAGCACATGCAATAAACCCCCTTTTCACAGAGCGAGGCATAATTATTTGTGGGAATTTAATTTTCGTTTATTTCATTGATTGACCGAAAGAAGAATTTAATGAAAACACATCGGAAAAGACTTGAGCAAATTCCTCATTATTTTTTTAAATCAGAAATCCAATAATTTAAATTTTGAAGAATAAGTCTTGTTTTGCAACACCATGAAATTTTGAGCCAACAAATATAAATGATTTTACAATAATAGTTGGTTCATTTCAGTGTAATGTTGTTTTTTCAGAAGTTTCAAATGTGAAATAAAATACTATATAATTTAATTACACCTACTTACAAAACTTTTCCTTTTTACATGTTTTTCCACCATATTTACATGTTCATTCCTTTTGGAAAGTTTGTGAGAATATAAATTATTAAGTCAAAATAATTACATGATTTTACATTATTGAGTTTTGCATCAAAAAAATTCTGTTTTGTCAACAGATTTATATTTGACATTATTGTACCCTACATGACTTTATACCATGTTATATTTCCATATACCCATCACAGCATATTTTTTTAAATGCCCTGATGTTGGAAGTAATACATTCCAATCAGGCTATACATGAAGTTGCTATACCACGCACGTGGCCTTAAATTAGAAACATGTGTTTTCCGAAAAATCTGTATCAGGTAATAATCGGTAGGAACAAGTAAGTAAATACACGAAAATCAATGCGAATTAGCACTTGATTTTCAAATAATATATTCATGTACCACTGGTTTGTTGTTAAACTTACAGTTTGTTTGTTTGGTATAATAAAAAAAATATCATACTAGGCATATTAAGGGGTAGAGAAATATTGCCCCACCCCCCCTTAAAAATGAAATGTCAACCTCAGTGATTCAGCCTTTGTTCATATCACTCTCCTCGGGATGCAATATTTACTATATCTCTCAACCGCCCATGATATGTGTATACTCTGATGCATGGTTATCAAACCACTCAGACACATTCCTTCATGGTTTGATTCTTTCCTTCAAAACTCCAAATTATTATCTATTAGTTTAAGCTTATTTATTTTAGCTCGATTACATTGAAAGCCTAAAGACTTATTGAAACAATATCGAGTCCATTTCCTGGGTTTAACAATTACTTGGTGTCTATGAGGGAGATTTTTCCACAGTGGTAAACAAACCTATTAACTACCGGGTGATGGGTCGACACCATATCCACCATGCCACGGCGACCTATTGTCTATGGGCATCATGATGAATCGAAAGCAATGTCAACAATAATAAATACAAAGCTATAGTCCATACCAACAGGCCTATTGTAGGCTCTCATGGCCTCCTCTGTGACCAGCCACACGTACTCAGATCCAGACGTGATCCTCAGCTCTGCCGCATTATGGAACAGCACCTCCGCATCCTCCTTGCTGGAATCAGGGTTTGAGATTCAGCCTTGTTCTTGGAAAACTGGGCTTAATGCATGAGCGTAAAGTGTCATCCCAGATTAGACTGGGCAGTTCCAACAGGCTATCAGGGATAAAACTTTCCACCTAAACTGGATTTGCGTTTAGAAAAGACTTCCTTTAAACGAAAAGCTCCATACAAGCTGAAAGTGTTGTCCCTAATTAGCCTGTGAAGCCTGCAAGCTGAAAGTGTTGTCCCTGATTAGCCTGTGAAGCCTGCAAGCTGAAAGAGTTGTCCCTGATTAGCCTGTGAAGCCTGCACACGCTAATCTGGAATGAAACTTTACAAAGACTTGTGGTTCAGCTGTTCTAAGCCTCTTTAAATTAACTTAACTGTATTAACCCTTTTTATGCTGGGAAATTTGTCGTCTGCTTAATTGTCGTCTGCTGAATTTCTAAAATTAGCATTTTCTTCGATTTTTTTCAAAGAATACTATCAGAATAGCAAACAGTTTGGATCCTGATGGGACGCCACATTCTGTGGCGTCTCATCTGGATCCAAACTGTTTGCAAAGGCCTTTAAAATTCGGTTCCAGCGCTAAAAGGGTTAAATACTAACCAAATTATCTCTATGTATTCACCATCATTTATTGACTAACTCCTTATTATGAATAATATGTTTATTAATATATATGCCAATTTGTGCCCATTATACATGTATCTGCAAATGCTGATATATGTTTTCTTGATTCTAAGAGCAATCTGTATTCTTAGGTCCAGGAATGAGTGTAACACAATTTTAAAACCTACAAACTTTTGGCTAAGAAAAATGTACAAAAAATAAACTATTGGAGATTATATCATTATAATTAAGAAAATGTTCATAGTTCTTAGAGTCACTGTCCACACCCCATTTATATTTCAATATTTACTAAAGATGTATTTTAGCTCAAATGCATATTAGAGCCTATGAGTCCGTTTCCTGGGTATTCCAGTACTTTGAAGTGTCTTTTGAGAAGGTCTTGAAAATGCTCACAGAGTAAGGATCGAACCCAGGCCCTGTTGAAAATCAAGACAGACTTCAATCACCTAACATATCAACTGCACCAGAGCAACCCTTTTTGTCTGAGGAACTCTAGATTACAACTTTTCAAAATTAATCAGCACAATCTCAATCTCAAGGCCTCCACTGGGAACTGAAACCCAATATTGTATAACAAGTCCAACCTTTCATTCAATAATGGTCCTATTCTGATCCTCAGTCTCATTTTGACCAATAATCGACCAGGATATAAGGCCTGCTGCTCAATATCTTAGACCGAAAATGGTCTTCCAATTAACTCTGTACATAACATACCAAAAGAAACTTACAGAATGAACCAAATGAGCATTAGGCTCTCATTTGGAACAAGTTTTTGAAGTACCTATTAACTAAAAAATAAAAGTACCTATTAACTATCTAAATTTGCAGAAGTTAGTGGCTGCAACTTTTTTTGACAAATTTGTTCATTGAAAAATTAGTTTTGTTAAACCTTTTTGTCAATATATAAAAATAATAGCAAATAAGTACAGCTTCAATTATCAAAACCGTATAAGTTTTAATCATTCGTTGTCACGTGATACATTTTAAAAGACTATTTAACTAGCTACAAAATGGCTCCATATGATTGCAATGGCCATAGTTTTTACAAAATGGCAAAAAATTAACTAATATATTCCAATGAGAGCCCAAATTAATTAAATATATTTACCAGTATTCAAATCTGGCTGAAAAATTATATTAAGAAGAGAAATTCTTTAAGTTAAGACGTCAATACCCATAATTAAAAATCTACTTCCAGATTTTTCATAACCATTAATATAAAGTATGCTCGTATTGATTGTGTGAAACACATTGAATGCAACATTTTAATAAAAAAAAAATATTAAAATATATATATATATATATATTAGAGATGGCATCGAATACCTATATCGGTATTCGAATATTCGCAAATCCATTCAATCAAATATTTGAATATTCGCATAAAAAGGCTGGATTGATTTAACTTCTATTACTCAGTTTCATATCCAGTAGGGATATTAAATATACATTGACACAGAAATACAATTGAATATACAATTGTCGTGTTGAGAAATAGAAAGAAAATGTAGCTTAATTGTAAAAACAAACTTTGAAAAAGCCTATTTAGGCGTTATATATATGAAAAGAGTGAAACTTGTTCTCTGTAAACTTCCATTGTTTTGTAAGTTATATTCGTTTGCTGAATACGAGGCTGTTTATTAACGTTGCTATCGAATAATTGTATCGCTGTTGGCTAATACTATGACCGATACTGTTATCAGGCACAAATAGAAGGAAAAACATCATGTCATAGAATTTTATTTTTATTTGAAATTTTAAAGTAACGATAGCATGTACGTTTATATAATGAAACATATCAATAAGGTATGCAAAGTACACCAAATATTCAAGAACAAATATAAGGATAAACATCATGTCATAGTTTTTTTTTATTTTAAATTTTAAAATAAAGATATCATGTACGTTTATAAAAAATGTACTTTTTGAATTTATATCATTTGTTAAATTTGAGTAATTCACATATTTTAATGTCTGTTCAAACTGTGATAACAGAAACTAAATTATTATTCGCCAGTCATTTGAAGCCCTTAATTGGCACCTAATTGACAAACAACAGTTCCGGCCCTTTATTAGAGTGTGTATATTGCATTGCGCAATTTGAGTAATACACACATTTTAATTGCTGTTCATACTGTGATTACAGAAACTTAATAATTATTCGCCAGTCAATTGAAGCCGTTCATTGGCACCCCATTGACAAACAACAGTTTGGGGCCTTTCTCAAAATGTGTATATTGCATTGCGCAATCAACGCTGATACGGGCCGCGTTATCAGTTTGACACGAAGAACGTCACATCAAACATGTTAATCCCAAATGATTTTGGGTGATAAGCGGCTCGCAGGTCATTTAAAATTAGGGCAATTACGTTTGAAAAAAATATATAAAAAAAATGCGAATATGCAAATTTCTATTCCGCTATTCAAATACTGACCATTCAATCGAATATTCGAATATTCAAATAATTTTGCCATCCCTAATATATATTTATATATATTATGATACGTTATTATATAGAAAATGAACTAACAAAATCAATTTGTAGGACCATAATAAGTCTTGAGTGTGACTTTAAAGAGGGGTAATTAATGTATTTTTTAAGAAGCTAATTCACAAGTCTAACTAGTAGCGTTTTTTAATTGATATATGCCACTTGTTTTAACAACAGATTATTCAATCTGCTACTGCTCAAGCTAGGATTTGAAAAGGACAGGATGATAATTTGTCAAAAGGGCACTTGAGCGTTTGCGGTCAAATATCATCCCCATACATGCCATAAATTTTCAGACCAATTCCAGGACATTGAGCTCAATTTTCCGGGACTTTTGCCGATTTTCTGGGACATGTATACATATAGCGATATATATATAGACATAAATGTATTTTTGGTACAAATTTTTTTTCACGTCGTAAATTAAAGTTTTTAGCAATCTTTTTATAGTTAATAAAACAAGCTTCACTGTGAAATTTACAAAAAAAATATTAAAACTTCAAACTAAATTTCCTGTATCATAATATGATCAGATCAAAAAAGGGACATGGTGGGATATTCATATTCTCCCCCAGTATATCGAACAAACTATACCTGTTCCCTTTGCGTCACTTGCAGATTCACCAACTTAAAAAACTAAGTGACCCGGTGATCTAGTTTTTTTACCCAGCATGACCCATATTAAAACTTGACCTAGACATCATCTTGATACAACTTCTGAACAAGTTTGGTGAAGATCGGATGAAAACAACTTGAGTTAGAGAGCGGACAACCAATACAGACTGACAGACAGACAGACTGACAGACAAGCTCACTCCTATATACCCCCCTAAACTTTGTTTGTGGGGGTAAAATAAATTAATTTCATAACAATTGTTAGTCAGTGTGCATTTTTGTGCTAAGCACTTTTATTTTTCAAATAGATTGTCAATAATAATAGTACTTTTCACTATGTATATTATAAGAAAAAAGAATCCAGGGATTGGGCTGCTTCATGTATGAGAATAAAACATTGTCTTGAAGAAATAAAGATTCACTGAATTAAGTTCAAGTTTTTTACCCACTTTTTGGGAAGATAGCCCACGGCTTTGGAATTGCGAATTTTAGCGGCATTTTAAAGAAATTGGAAAAATAAATTCAGTAGCCTTCTTTTTTCGCGCGAAAAGTCCACTGATTTGGCAAATAGTCATTTTATATAACTCTTTATCATAATTCAAATTAAAAGAACATAATCATATAAATCATTATTATATACTTTGTAACATGTAATTGAATTACAATTGGGATAAATTAAGCATTGGACACTTCTTCTGAAAAAAATATTTAAAAAAAAAATTTTTTTTTTGTTTTTTTTTAAAATGGGAAATTTTTGGCACATTTTGGGAAAAAGTATACTTTTTGGGATTGGGAATATAGCCGTTTTTCTGCTATAAAATCGGGCCAAAAAAAGAGCCTGAAGTTATAGTCATTCGTTCTTTGCTAGACACCTTGAAACATTTGACTTAAACATATGCGTATATGACAATACAATGTTATTTAAAGCCCCATTAACACTCAAAATCAACCAATATTTTGTAAAATATTGCATAAAATAAAGCTAAACGGATACAAAAATCAGTGTTCCTTATAGCAATAGCCAAAATTTCAACACCGGATTTGGTCTGGGAACATAGATTTAACGAGATACAAAATGCTTGTTTTTATTTTTTGTAGCACAATTTATTGTAAATAAATATGATCATCGTTCCGTGAAAAGTGGGTTAAATGAATGTGCGTAAAGTGTTGTCCCAGATAAGCCTGTGCAGTCTGCACTTTAACGACACTAAACGACACTTTACGCACATGCATTAATCCCCTTTTTCTCAGAGGGCGACTCATATGCAAATGATCAAAAGCATTGAATTACCCAGCTGACAAGAGCACTATTCTTGACTGAGCCATTACCACATCTTGCAGCAACTCTGTGAAGTTGGTAGTACCGATGGAGAATTTCACTGTCTTTTCAATCTGAAAATACACAATCATGTGCTGTTCAAGCAAACTCAATTTTTAACCTTCGGACCAAGTGTATCTAATAAAACTTTTAATTCAAAGTCTGAGATTGCCCATTCAATCAAATATTTACCTACAGAATTTTAATTTACAAATTGGAATGCACGATTTTCTAAAACAAAACATGTAAATATTTGAGAATTGAAGCTGGCCTCACTACGTATATCGATCCAAACAAGATGATTTATTCAATAAAGCCTTGTAGTTACTAACTCATTGGCCAAATGAAGGTATAGTCAAGGTCAAAATGAGGTCAGGTGATGTGGGTGTGTTGAGGGTGCTCATGGATAGAATCCATGCAAGTATCAAAGCTTTGTAGCAACAGGTATTGATTTTAGACAAATCACTTTATTTTGAGTTCACAAAGAATGGGTGTGTTGAGAGTATTCAAAGACAACATCCATACAAGTAACAATGCTTTGTAAGATGTTTTATTGATGTCATTTTGGGTAAACCAAGAATTTTGACATTCTCAATAAGTCCAAGTCTAAAATTAAGTCAATGTGTTGATAGTGTTCAAAGACACTGTTCATCCATGCAAGTATCAAAGCTTTTAGAAAATCAATACAGTTTGTAGGATTTAAGCTTTTTCTTCATATCAAAGAGTATTTGCTTTGTTTTTTTCCCAAGATAGCTTTGTCTGCAGCATGTAAATCTTAGGACCGCGAATAATTGGTTATCCGGGATGTTTTCTCGTAAAAGAACAAAACTCCATTGGTCAATGGTAAAAATAAGTTGAGTTGCATGCTGTCTGCAGTTTTGTAAACACAGTGTTTAATGTTATTTAAGTTAATGTAATATAATAGTTATAAAGTTTAAACATGGCTTTAAAATAATGTAGAAAATTAGGCTTGTTTAAACATTAGTAAATTTTCATTTTGCCGCAAAATAAATCTTAAGTGTAGAATATTAAGCAAACTTTTTAGCAATAAGTACCAACAACAGGGCAAGATATTCATTAAACTTGGCCTTTAAACACTATGGTTAATTCCCACATTACACTTTAAAGAAAGACAAATTTAGTCTTTATAACACTGGCCCCTCTTACCATGATTTCCTGCTGCTCAGCCAGGGTCTGGAAGCGACTGAGTATGGCTCTGCCCTCTTCATCCATGCCGTGCACGAAGACGACCTTCTTCCAGCCAAAGTGGGTCAGTAGGTCAACCCAGACCACCGCCTGGTTGAAGTATGGTGGCACAGTGCGCATGAATGTCGGGTGAACATTCTGGAAGCATAAACATACAAGAATATAGTATAGGACATATACATGTACAACAGGGACGACACTTTCTGCTTTTTGGGATTTTTTCATTTAAAGAAAGTCACTCTTTAACAAAAATCCAGTGAAGGTGAAAAGTGTTGTCCCTAATTAGCCTGTGCAGACTGAAAAGGATTATCTTGAACAATGCATTAGCCATTAGGCCCAGGTTTTTCCACAGACAGACTCACAGATATTATACATGTGTATATACTAAAAATCCATCCATGATTGGCAATGTTACCCGATAAAAAGCGTTTATTATGCACAGTTTTATATTACCAAATTTCAATTTAAATAGTCGGTGCGCATTATACATTGATACCATGCTATCCTGGCTTCCAACTTGTGGAAAATTCATTATGTAATCGTAAATAATAATACGACTTTTTTTTCAGAATAAATTCCTATAAATAATGGTAGGCATGAACGTGATCTCTTTTTGGTGTGATTGAGCCATTTTAGATGCTAATTGGCATGAGAGACATTTATTTACAATTGAGAATGTAAAAATATGTAATTGCACATCAGTGTGTAAATATTGAACAGTGTTCTTAAAACATTTATTAGCCTTCATTTGTAAAACATCTCTAAAATATATCTTGAAATTGTAGTTTCCAAATACTGTATCTTTAAATTAATTGTCAGTCCCAACGGCCCTTTTTGGTGCCCCCATATTCTTAATTAACTTGCGGGGCCTACATTTAGTAATTCATAGTGATATTTATCGAATATTCGTAGTTTTCTGCACAAACTCGGAAAACGTTTGGAGTGACAGATATGTACGAAATAAGGCGATATTGCACAAGGTTCATTAGAGTGCTTATACCTTAATAAAATAGTATAAATGCTACTCATACTCCTCATCACAAAAACGCTTCTTTCTTTGAAAACAAAATTAAGCTTTCCAACGACGTGGATTATTTGATTGCACAATTGTAAATTGACGGCCATTTTCGGTCTGAATTGCTAGTTTTCTTGGCTTGAAATCTTTTTTTTTCTCCATTTTAGCATTTAAAACCACGGGACCTTAACCAATTTGTAAAATACAAAAAAGGGCCTATTTCTGTTAAATTGCAGGTCAGAGTTACGGAACTTGGACAGTGACCGCACACAATGACCCTGAACATATGTGGGACGTTTCAATTTAAGAGTTCAACACCTGTAGTGATATGGAGATGTTGCATGTTTACCTTAACCAATTTTCAAGNTAGAATTTGACCTAGATTTTGTCTAGATACAACTTCTGACCAAGTTTGGTGAAGATGGGATAAAAACTATTTGAAATAGAGAGCGGACACTGCTGTGGACGCCGCCACCCGCCCGTCTGCCAAGGGTGAAACTATAATTCGTCCCGTTTTGAAAAAACGGGCGTATAAAAAGGGGCACAGTGCTGCTAAACTACAGCTCCAAATTATGGAACATTGTGTGCAAGCGCATACAATGACCTCGAACACAAATGTCAATTCTCAATGAAATACATGTAGTTAAAAAAACAGTGATATAGAGATGTTGCATGTTTTACATTAACCAGAGAATTTCACATACGCCGTCAGTGGGCAAGTAGGATAGCTCATACTATTTGGTGAATAGTCAAGCAAAGAAATTAAAAAAGCAAGAATTGTTTACCTTATCTGAGAAAGCACTATCTCTTGCAGATATACCAATCAGTGGCATGCCGTAGTATCCACAGGTGTAGGAGACAGATATAGGTGACACATCACTGTCAAAGGGGTGACTTGCAATCATGACGTGCACACGCTTTGTGATGATGTCATCACAAACCGACAAAGCTGAACGAATCGGATTGGAGTCCATGGGCTGAGCCGTCACGTTGAACGACAGACTTGCTGACTTCACGTCCAGTCTTGAGTTAGCTTTGTGGACGAATTCTTTTAAGTTGTTTACATATTCCATGCTGCTGAGAACAGCTCCTATGTGGATGTTTTCTGACCGGCAGTGTGATGTCAGCAGCATCAAAGCCAATACTGTTATGGCATTTGAAACCATCATGGAGCTCATTGTTCTAAAATGATTGAAAGGAATTGAACTTAATCTCTATTTGCGTCGTGTTCTGAGAAAACTGGGCAAAATGCTTGAGCGTAAGGTGTCATCCCAGATTAGCCTGTGCAGTCCGCACAGGCTAATCTGGGATGACACTTTACTCACAAGCATTTTGCCCAGTTTTCTCAGAACATGCCACATTTATTCTACCAAATGTGTCATCAAATTTAGGATATATTTATAAATCATCAATGTAAGAGTTAGCCTAATGGTTCATTGTATACATTTTATTTATAATTTATATTGATTTAACAATTACATTTAAATTATTCTCAAGATAGTTAAAGTGTCATGGTGCTCATCTCAGATGACAGGGTCATATAAGTGTGGAAATAGACAAGAATACATGCGTTTGGTATTTTTAGTTTGGGTGTGTGTGGGTCTTAAGCTACATGTAATTAATGTCATGGCCTGTTCTACCATTCGCCAAATTAGCAAATGGCTACACATTAGAAAATTTGGCTCAAGAAATTTCCATTTGGCTTTACCTTTTTCTTAAAACCCCATAAATTTATGTGTTCTACAGTAAATTTGGCTAAAAAACATTTTGAGCAAGAGGAAGCCATGAGACCTTTTATGGAAAGAGAGACACATTTGCTGAAAGGTCTCATTGGCGGAATGTGGTGGAAATCAGAAAGTTTAATTTCTTAAATTTTCATTATTTTGGATATGAACATACATGTGTATATGAACTTATTTAACTAAATTTAAACCTAAAGTGCTTACATGTGCTTACATGTGCCAAAACTAACCCACATGTAGGACATGCATTGAATCTCAATTTAAACTGCTGCGTCATCTTTTACGTTAAGGTACAGGCTGCCATTATTTCTTCTTGCTTACATCTACTGTTAAATACATATTCCCAGGGAATTCAATAGATTTTGAAAACCAGGAGTCAGATGAACCTGTTCCTGAAAATGTCAGCGGTCAGATGAAATTTTCAGGAGTCAAAATACTAAAGAACTGAGTTATTTTTCTTTTGCATGCTTATTTAATTATCTGCAAATGTTTAAGTCCACATTTTAGTCAAATACTTGTGATTTAAAACAATTTGTATTATATAGAAGTGATTTGTTATTTTGCTTTCAGGTAAAATTTGCATCAAAAGGATGCAAGGCAGATGATTTGACAGAGTCAAAAGTGATAATATTGCAACATGATTGCATCCAATTGAATTTGGGGTATTTTTAATTGATTGTTACCTAAAAGTTAATAGCGCAAAAACATTAAAATATTCGTCCACATGACTTTTTTGTACAATGCCCAGTTTCAGTACTCATTTGGGACCGACACATCAGAGACATGACTTTTTTTGTAATATTCTAATTAAAAATACCTTTACTTAGTGATAAGTCTTTAAGACATGATCCAAGTTTAAAAATAATCATTGCCTCTTGCAGGGGTGGCGAAATCTCAAAAAACTATACTTGTCCACGAACAACCATTTAGGAAATTTAACTTGTCCATTGCTGAACTACACTTGTCCGTTAATGTTTATATAAATTATAAAGGCATTTATTGATTGATGTAAAATAATGTGGAATAATTTGAAATGAGTATAATTTGCTTGTTTTAGTTATAGTTGTACATTCATTATAGCAGTATATTACAAACAATATAAAAACTTTCTCAAACTTTTAATCTTGCAAAGCTAGTGTTATTAAAACATGTGTTACTCATAAGTACATTGTAAGATGTACTCGGTACTCCTCCACGATAAAATCGTGGCCTGATACATTAAAGAATGATGCTGGTAACCGGGTTTAATCCTCGTGGAAATTGTGCATTTCATGTTTATTGTAAAATACTTGTTTCGACACGTAAAGCATTTTAACAAATTATCACCGAATTTATAACACACAATTGTTATTTTTTTCTTTGAATTCTTAAAT
>VMBQ01001160.1:182809-205419 GCA_007657795.1 Dreissena rostriformis | reverse complement strand
AAACGTTGTTCTTCTAGTATTTGAGTTCTGTTTGTTATCATCTTTTTGCGAAAAACATTTCGTCGCCTCTTCGTAGTAAGATGACGTCATACGCATGTTTCAATGCATGACATCATATGACTAAGCATATCTTCAATGAATGACGTCATAATTTGTAATAATAAACATTCAATAAAATATAAAGAAGTGAAACTCCAGTTGCTGCAGCAGTATTGCATTTTTAGCATACACACCTTCGTGTGTATGATAAAATTGAGCAAAAGACAAAATACAGCGAAATACTTGGGAGATAAAATGTAATTTATGACAACGGTTATCATTATAATATGATGAATCAATAAATAATACGCATAGAACTGATCATTTAATAATTATATAATAAATAATGATTTATTCATGACGTTAGTATTCGTACTCAGTTAACATAGTAAACAACAATTTAAAAGGAATAATAAGCTTTGGCATAGGTCATAGCATTTTTTCCATCAATTATAATCAACTACGAATAGTAAGTACACACTCAATTATCTGCAATTCATTTTGTATGCAATGTAACCAATACTCAACACATTTCTTTGTTTATTTCTTTGTTTAAAAGAATCTTTATCATAAATTCATAATGAAACACAACACACATTCATACTCATTATTCATTCACAATTATCCAAATTCTTTCCAAAGTAACATCATGAGTTAATTCATTCACACCATTGTCATTTACACATACAAAGAATTTCTAAAAGTATATAAGGAATATTTTCATATTAATATAGATCACATGCATAACATGAAAACACGTGACCATCACTTTAAGTTACATATACAGTACTGTCAATAGCTAGTAGCGTCTATGACTGATTATTTATAACTGTATAGATATATTAAATATTTGTAAACATTAACTATAATAACACAAGGAAACATTACGTGTAACTGTCATTTAAATTTAATTAAGTATTCAATAAACTTTCACTGTTCACAATTTCAGATTTGCCCTTTTCTCTTCACACATTTTCAACAACGAAATTAAACCATAGAATTTGGCTTCCTGCTAATTTCCGTCGCGTGTTGGGAAGAACATCCAACGAACTGTGGCACCTTTGGTCTTGGAAGCGGAAATATTTCAAAAGTATTTGAAAGTAAGAAGGATCTCTGTCGATAAATCCGGAGTAATTTATGTTTGTGTTTTCAATTGTTGGTCTGGAAGTTATAAACAATTGTCCACCCACATTTACTTCAACTATTTTAATTTTTCCTTGACTGATTAATTTTTTTCTTGTGGAATAGTTGATTTTTAGTGTTCTTATTCAGGTCCCTGAACTTCCACGTTTTCTGGTTCCTTGCCTTTAAAAAAAAATAGACGATTCTTCTGATGAGGAAGAGCTTTGGTAAGAGGCAGCACTGGAAGAACTTATCAACAAACTCGACTTCCTGGCCCGCTTCCATTTGTCTTGTTTATTCTGGACCTCAGGCAAGCGTTTTCCAGAAAATACAGGTGTTGGTTTTGCTGCTAACCTTCGAGTAGGGTAATGGTCCTCTGGTGTTTGGGTTTTCACAGCGTGGGCTTCTGGCAGCAATATATTCACTGCCTCTAATCAGTGAAGGCATCTTCAATTTGAAATCGTTGAGGATTCTTTTTGCCTCAGCTCCTCGCGCACCTTTGGTTTGTACAAACCGGATGTAGTCATCTTTCTGATAATGACATGGACCATTGCTGGGCTTGTTTCTGTGGAGCACTTTGCAACGCTTCTTACATTTCCAGGAAACCCCGAAATGCTGTTCAACAACGTGGTTGTAATATTTTATACTTGATGTCACCACACACCATTGTTCCGAGAGAAGTAATTGAATTCTCTGCCGTTGTCGCCGAGATAACCGGCAAGACGAGAGCCGTTGTCCAACACTCGAGTTTCTTCCTCTGTCGGTGTGTATGTCACCAGTGCCGAGACCGGAACATATGTACTCTCAAATGGAGCTCTTAGAAGATCTTCATCAGTGACATGCGGATAGTCCCCTAGCAACATGGCTAAAAAGCTGAGTGTTGGTTTCTCGCAACTAGGCCTTATCGGCGACGGCGGTTGTGGCGTTATGTGACCGATGCTAGGCCTGGCACGTGGTGTTATGTTGTCAAAAACTGGGAGGATTGTTAACCCAGTATAGGGCAACAGGTGGTCGAATTTTGTACGAGCTGTATATTCGTTACCTGTAAACATAAAAACAAATTTAAAAAACAACTTAAAGTGAGACTGTACGATTTTCATATGTGTTAAATTGTAACATATTGATAAATATATGTATCAATAACACAAAATGGGGAAGAAAAATTTTACATTGAAGACGAATTTCATAAAATGCAGCAAAGACAAGTTAGCGCTGGTTAAAGCCGATGCCGACACTTTAACTCGTATTTGATAGGGAAAAAATTGTGTCGTATCAACGAATCTGCACTAAAACTAAATTTAGATTCACATTGTACATGCATGATATATATGCTGGCGAATTCGGCTGTACAGCCTTTTTCGTTTTCAGAATTAAATATCTGGCATATTTTGCATTTTTCGACATGTTCTTCATAACTGTTATTTTAATTTATATTGAAAAATATGTATTATAAGTGTTTACACATTTTACATAAATTCACAAATATTTGACAAAATCGTGCAGTCTCACTGTAATTGATAGCTCGCGTTATTACTTTAAAACAACGAGGCATGTCACATAATGCATGCACATGCAAACACGGATACCAAAAACTTGAGTCAAATCGACTTACTTGCAATCAAATAACGGTGTTTCTCTTTTTCTCTCTCCGAGAAATATCAACAGCCGCCATATGTTTTACATTTGGAAGTACTTTGGATTTGATCCCAATGTATGAAATATTCTGAAACAAGACCGCTGATTGGTCAGTCATTCAGAAATTTATGTAAATTAACTTGCTCTCGGCTTCATCATAGTGTTAACTACATGTTTTTGACATTTCAAACAAAAGATCAGTGGCAGGCTTCATCACCAACAAATATGGACACTGTTCGAACCATATTTTCCTAAAAGTGGAAGGCCCTACTTGTTTCTGGCCAGTTCGGTCAAGTGCACCACCATACAATTCATAAATATCACTCTTGTTTTTGTCTGATGGAAGGAGGATACAATTTTCGTTGGCCTGCGGTGTTCGTCTAGGCAGTGGCATTCCATGTTGACTACTGTAATTTTCAAGAAATGTTTTTACCGTCTCAACATCTTGTAACTTGAGTGTGTGTTAAGGCAGTTTCCGGTAATTTCCATATACTCTGGCCTCAAGACCATTTAATCAATGGAGCTACCAATCGAAATAATTGAGTTTTTAGACACACCATGGACAAAAGCAAATGTATTGCGACAAACTACTTGTCCAGCAAAGTAAACCCTCTGTCTTTGCCGTTAACTATCCACTGCTTTTCTTTTGAATCCAACTGTTACTGGGCCACTCTGTGTATGATTGAAAATTTGTTTTTACAATCAAATCTAGTTCGTGTTTTGATTTTTCCAAACAAGAAAGCCTATATGAAATAAAAGTACCCTAGTTAACAACTGAGCTACATGGTTTGTTTGATTACAGACGGTTTCAACCGAAGCCATTTATTTTAAAGCTTAATCACTACTTAATGAATTGTGTAACGATTGTTCTGAATATGTTTCAACATTCAGTCTCAAAATAATATTTACAATTAAAAAATGTATTTTATAAACAGTTTACTTTTTTAATAATGTGTTCAGACCAATGTTGACCGATTACTTTACTAATTTTATTCCTCAAGAACACCCATGCTTTCAGTTTCACACACGTGACAAATCCAAACAGACCCAACCCTCACAATCTCGACCACTCCTAACAGAACATCTGCACTCAAACATGTATTATTGTACCATGGACTGCATACGTCACAACCGTACCAAAACATCCCATTACTCTCATCCTCTACGGTCCCTTTTTTCCACCCACGGAACACTGATAAGATTCCGCCATTCACTGTTCCAGTCGTATATTGCTGATTCTTCTCGCTGTGTTTTGCTCTCTTCATTGCTATTGGTTTTCCTTTTTCTGTTTTTTTGCTTCTTTATGTTGACAATATTACAACATACTCATTGAGTGTACATCAATTACATACTGTTTTACATACATGTTTGAGCAAATTGTGTTTGTCGCTAAAAAAGCCTTGTCTGTGCATCATGTGTTTTATTTATTATTGTTATTATTATCATAAATGTTTGAATAATGATGCAATTAATTTGACAATTAATTTGAATATCAGCTATTTGTGCCATCACTGACATTTTTTTTTTATTGCTATTGATGTTCGATAGTGTCATTCAAGTTGACAGTTTTCATGTGAGCTTTTAATACCATCATTGTCATTGTTTTATTATTTCTATAAATGTTTGAATGATTATCCCCACACTTTTTGAAAAAAAGGTGGGGATATTGTGGTTATCTCCGCCGTCCGTCTGTCCGTCTGTCTGTCNAAAGCCTTTTTGTGTCAGTGTCATAACATAGGCAAAATACATTGAAAATACAACCAAACACAAGGCTGGCTTCTTCACTTGTGAAACTATGGCCCTTGATCTTTCCCCCAACCCACCTCATTTTTAATGAAAAATTAAGAAATTTGACCCATTTCATGGCATGCACAGTACATTCAAACAGAATGCAATCCTAGTTTTGGCTACATTACTCATTCATTTCATCCCTGTGCTGTGTTTATTTACCTAGAAAAGTGTCTCCCATACGTTTAGATTTTTCACAATTTACCTTCAAAGTTCTGTTCTGTTTCTGCAGTGTGAAAAATTAACTTCCGCCAAAAGTGAAAACCTCCTTTTTGAAGATTAAAAATATCCTTGCTAGGTAGCTGTCATTATTTTCAATGTTTTTTTCTCCAAAATTTTGAGACATTCTTTCTTAAACCTAACACAAGAAATACATCTTATACCTAATCGATTTTTGAAGACCATAGGTTACTCCTACCCTAAAGATATGTAATTTTCATGGACCCCCCTTTCACTGATATATCCCCTGCTACCTAAGAACTGTTGCTTTTACCTCATACTGTTGTTGGTATTGCAGTTGGTTTATAGAAATAAAGGCTTCTGTGAGCAAACCCTTCTACATTTTACATGTGATTTTTGTCAAACTTTTAAACAATAATTATCTGAATTATTATCTTCTTGTTACATAATGAATCACCCATATCTCACATAACTTACTGTTTATCAGGCAACACATTTGACCGAGTTATAATAAATAGTGTAATATGACAAGCCGCAATAAATTACTTAAGCTAATTCAGATGCAATTAAGAAGTTTAATGAACGATAAAACCAAAAAAACTTTTCTGCTTTCAAAGTTGAAATGAACACAGAGAAAACATGCTATTTAAAAACATTTTCCACTCTCAAATGAGAGTGAGATTCTATATACAATAAATTTGACAGTGATTACTTTCAACTTTCTTAGGGAGACACGGTTCATGCTTGTCATGGNGTGAACTCCATTTGCATACATTTGACACATGGATTGTTCTGTATATTTGCATTTGGTTTTGTTTGTGCACATTTTGCACGTGTAAAAGATACCATAAAAATATATAAAGTGAAACATGATTCAAGCGATAAAGATTGCTTCTAGTATGGAAATTAATTTATTCTTTGTAATGGTACCTTAATATGTATAACGAATTATACAATGTACTGGAGTGCTAACTCGTCACAAAATACGCAAATTCAAATGTCCGGGTGACATTGAGGTGTAGAAATGATGGCACAGGAAATTAGCAGACAACAATAAACATTGCCATGTGATTAAACCTACACAAACATTTGTATGCAATTTAATACATCCACCCACACTGACGTTATTGAGAAGAAACCATTTTTTCGATTTTTAGTTACAGTGTATGACCTCTTGACCTTGACATGACGAGCCCCTAATTCAAGTCACAGCTAGATCTCTGTTTAACCTAACTACATCAACAGTTTCATCAAGATTGAGTATTGTAAACTGAAGTTATTGAATTTAAACCACTTAGTAGAGAGCAGGGCCCGTATTCACCAACCAATTCTTAGACTTAAGAATAGAGAATATTCTTAGACTCAAAAAACTATACCTCATAGTTTGCATTATATACACGATGAAAATGGTGCTTATATTATTAACATATTGTTCTTATATAACAAAGAATTTTTTAATTATTGGTGTTAACTGCCATGCTAGATTTGACTATCAAGCAGTTATAGCACATTACAGTTTAAAGAAAATTCTTTATTTTNTCACTTTAATAGTCAGTTCAGTTTGTGTCTCTAAATCATGTATGAGTCAGTTCAGTTTGTGTCTCTAAATCACTTATGAGTCAGTTCAGTACCTGTCTCATAATCACTTATGAGTCAGTTCAGTTCGTGTCTCTAAATCACTTATGAGTCAGTTCAGTTTGTGTCTCTAAATCACTTATGAGTCAGTTCAGTAAGTGTATCTAAATCATGTATGAGTCAGTTCCGTTTGTTTCTCTAAATCACTTATGGGTCAGTTCAGTTAGTGTCTTTAAATCACTTATGAGTCAGTTCAGTTTGTGTCTCTAAATCATTTATGAGTCAGTTCAGTTTGTGTCTCTAAATCACTTATGAGTCAGTTCAGTTAGTCCCTGTCTAAATCACTTATGAGTCAGTTCAGTTTGTGTCTCTCAATCACTTATGAGTAAGTTCAGTTTGTGTCTCTAAATCACTTATGGGTCAGTTCAGTTTGTGTCTCTAAATCACTTATGAGTAAGTTCAGTTTGTTTCTCTAAATCACTTATGAGTCACTTCAGTTTGTGTCTCTAAATCACGTATGAGTCAGTTCAGTTAGAGTCTCTAAATCACTTATTAGTCAGTTCAGTTAGTCTCTCTCTAAATCACTTATGAGTCAGTTGAGTTTGTCTCTCTAAGTCAATTATGAGTCAGTTGAGTTTGTCTCTCTTAGTCACTAATGAGTCCGTTCAGCTTGTCTCTCTATGTCACTTATGAGTCAGTTCAGTTTGTGTCTCTTAATCACTTATGAGTCAGTTCTTTAAGTCTCTCTCTAAGTCAGTTATGAGTCAGTACAGATAGTGAGTCTCTCTAAGTCACTTATTAGTCAATTGACTTAGTTTCTCTAAGTCACTTATTAGTCAATTGATATAGTCTCTCTAAGTCACTTATGAGTCAGTACAGATAGTGACTCTAAGTCACTTATAAGTCAGTTCAGTTAGTGTCTCTAAGTCACTTATGAGTAAGTTCAATTTGTGTCTCTTAATCACTTATGAGTCAGTTTAGTTAGTCTCTCTTAATCACTTATGAGTCAGTACAGTTAGTGTCTCTTAGTCACGTATGAGTCAATTGAGTTAGTCTCTCTAAGTCACTTATTAGTCAATTGATTTAGTCTCTCTAAGTCACCTATGAGTGTATTGAGTTAGTCTCTCTAAATCGCTTACGAGTCAGTTGAGATAGTCTCTCTAAGTCACTTATGAGTCAAGTGAGTTAGTCTCTCTAAGTCACTTATGAGTGTATTGAGTTAGTCCTTCTAAGTCACTTATGAGTGTATTGAGTTAGTCTCTCTAAGTCACTTATAAGTCAGTTCAGCTAGTCTCTCTAAGTCACTTATGAGTCTTTTCAGCTAGTCTCTCTATGTCACTTATGAGTCAGTTCAGCTAGTCTCTCTAAGTCACTTATGAGTCCGTTCAGCTAGTCTCTCTAACTCACTTATGAGTCCGTTCAGCTAGTCTCTCTAAGTCACTTATGAGTCCGTTCAGCTAGTCTCTCTAAGTCACTTATGAGTCCGTTCAGCTAGTTTCTCTAAGTCACTTATGAGTCCATTCAGCTAGTCTCTCTAAGTCATGTATGAGTCCGTTCAGCTAGTCTCTCTAAGTCACTCATGAGTCAATTCAGCTAGTCTCTCTAAGTCACTTATGAGTCAGTTCAGCTAGTCTCTCTAAGTCACTTATGAGTCAGTTCAGCTAGTCTCTCTAAGGCACTTATGAGTCAGTTCAGCTAGTCTATCTAAGTCACTTATGGGTCAGTTCAGCTAGTCTCTGTAAGTCACTCATGAGTCAGTTCAGCTAATCCCTCTAAGTCACTTATGAGTCAGTTCAGCTTGTCTCTGTAAGTCACTCATGAGTCAGTTCAGCTAGTCTCTCTAAGTCACTCATGAGTCAGTTCAGCTAGTCTCTCTAAGTCACTCATGAGTCAGTTCAGCTAGTGTCTTCTTTTTTTCCTGGGAAGAGCTGGTACTTGATGTCTTGAGATATGTTGACAATGCTTCATGTGTGGGAATCAAACCCAGGATCTCTGAATTACAGTACACCAAACACCATATCCACTACACCATTGCACCAAAAACACAAACTTGCCACATTCTGAAATGTCAGTAAGAATTAAATGAGCCATATCATGCAAATATTTGTCTTATCCCATACGTGGCCAGCGTAGCTCAAGACCAGCCTGTGCATCTGCGCATTCTGGTCGGGAGCTAACCTGTCCACTATTAAGTCATGCAAGGTTTTGTTGTCTCATTAAGAGACAGGGTAGCTTTTGACCAGACTCTTTGCATGCGTAGGCTGGGTTTGAGCTATGCTGGCCTTATATTACCAGACTCTTTGCATGCGTAGGCTGGGTTTGAGCTATGCTGGCCTTATATGGTATAAGACCCATTTTTGCATGACGTGGTTCAAATATACGCAGGCTATGTCCTGTCACTATTAAATCAGTTTTCAACATTTGGCTATTACAAAGGAGCATTAGTTATAATTATTCACTATAAAAATTTTTTTAAGTGTTACTGATGTTTCAAAGGTGAAAGAAAAGCGACATTTATTTCTTGAGTTATTTTTTGTAGAAAAACTCGGTCTTGCAAAAAGCTGTTAACTTAATAACTGTCTGATGTCTATTCATCTTCCGTGTGACGAGCTTGTTACCAGTTTTGGTGAACTCGCATCTGACAATAATGGCCTATTTACATGGCATCCATATATTATGTTGCTTTTTGTGTTTTATTCTTTGGTTTTGCACTATATTATAGAAAAGACAAGTAGCCTTAATTTATAGGAGGACATTTACCTTTGCAGCAAACATGTTTGATCAATTAATCTGCCTTCATAGATAATTAATGCAACTTTAGTGCAGTGGCAGCAGTGCACTTATTTATGTTGACATTATGGGATAGGTTTGATGTACTTTACATTTATGCACTTGGCAAATTATAATGCACAGCTCACTAACCATGCTCATATGTTTCAATTACATCATGCAGCTGCAATGTGGAAAACGCCTAACTCCAGTATTCCGAATTTTTGGAACAAATTATAAGCATTTATATTCTTATAAATAATTTGTATTAATAACCATGCATTTCTTTCTTTTTTTGAGTATTTTATATTTTGAAAATACAAACATGCACAATAGTTTTTGATGTGCATACCAAAAATGTATCATATTTCTTTTAGACTCAAAATTTAAGCATAGACAAGCCCACAATTCAGAGCAGTATGTGTCCTGTTATATTCAGATACTTGTGTTTGAGCCTTTCACTGGGAAAATGGGGCTTAATGCATGTGCGTAAAGTGTCGTCTCAGTTTAGCCTGTGCAGTCCACACAGGCAATCTGGGACGACACTTTATGCCTAAACTGGATTTTCACTAAGAAGAAACTTCCTTTAAACAAAAAATAGAATAAAAGCGGAAAGAGTCGTCCCTGATGAGCCTGTGCGGACTACACTTTACGCACATGCATTAAGCCCAGTTTTCCCAGAACAACGCTCAATTCATGATCAGATTGTGGAATTTCAGAAATTCAGTTGGTCATTATTCTTAGCATTTCTTTAAAGTCTGAAAAAACTGCCACATTACATAATTATATTTTTCACCATATGTGTTATTAAGTATTGAACATACTGTTACAATGTTGAGTTTTTAATTTTGATTTTTAGGTCTAAGAAATTTCATCAAAGAATTGTTAGCATGGGATTTATATGAAAAAAATAATCTTAAATTGATGCCAGGTGAAGTTGCATACAAGGTCAAGAAGGTCAATGTGGACCAGTATGACTTCACGGTCACAGACGGTCAGTATGTGATCACGGCCAGCACATTAAAATCTGTGGATGACATGGTGCAGTGTAGCCTCTATTACTCGCCTGTCAAGTCGACAAAGCTACTGCTGGACCCTGATGTGACTGTAGAGAAAATAGGTTGGTTGGTTCACTAAGGTCAAGCAGCAGACTTAAAAAACATCTTAACTTAAGGATGTATGGACGTTTCCACTTTACAGTACTTTGTAACTTTGTTGTAAAAGCTAATCTTAACTATTAATGTTTCTTACCGCCTAAAAGTTCTACTGAATTAAAAAAATATATATATGTTGGTCGCTGATATAATTATTCAATTTCTCCCACTAATTGTTGTGAAAACATGTTATTTATCAACAGTTACTTTCAGATAATGTACAATTGTAGTTTGTAGAGTTTTTATCCGTGTTTGTGGAAAAATACTTTAAAATGATACAATGTCATGTGTAAATTGAGAGTGACATTTCAACTTGAATTCCTCTGGTAGGGCAGCATATAGCAGCTATATGGCTGTGTCTATCATACGTGCACTTAGATGTTTAGCAATTAACAATGTTAAGTTGTCCACAGGTTTGTTGAAGATCAAGATGATTAGGTCAAAGTGTCGCAGTTACCAGACGAGCAACCGTCGAGCCACCAGCGAGGATGACCATGACACGTTCAACCAGGATTTGGTGAAGGTATTATATGAACCACAACATGAGAAAATGGGTCTTATGGCATATGTGGCCAGCTTTGCCCCTGACTAGCCTGCGCAATTGTGTGACTTTATTGCTGACTGTGTAGCTCTGGACCAGAATGCAGGATTTTCTGCACTGGTCTGGAGCTACGCTGGCCGCATATTGAATAAGACCCATTTTTGCATGACGCAGCCCATATGATCTGTAAATTAGGTCTAGTTCAAACTATACCACTGTTTGAAAGACTCATTAGTAGATCAAAGGTGCTCAAAGACTTATCAGTGTTTTCATGACATATCCATATTTAAAGTACATTTGAAACTTTTAAACATTTTATGAATTTGACCACAATTATATGGGTTTTTTTTTTCTATTCCATGATGTAAATATGTATGTGTTCTTGCATCAACATTTACTTTCAATAATTTATTCTTTGAAATCACCTCCTTGATTTTAAGAATTCCTTTAATTCAAAGGATTTTTTTTTTTAAACATGGTCACCATAGCAGCCAAAGAAAACTTTCATAAAAACTTTTAAACCTTCTTGTCATAAACAAATGGCTTGTATTCAAAACTTTGCACATTAATAATTATCTACAAAAAATGCACAGAACTGCATTGATGCTTCAAAAAAATGACTGTCCTTACAAAAAATGCACAGAACTGCATTGATGCTTCAAAAGAAATGACTGTCAAAGGACATGGAATTTTTGCCTATATGGCTTTATAAAGCACTTTGAAAATCTTTTCAGAAAATGAGCTTTGGGTTTTAATTTTAATTACATGTAATTGAATGGAAT
Organism: Dreissena rostriformis; assembly: GCA_007657795.1. Lineage (NCBI taxonomy): Eukaryota > Metazoa > Mollusca > Bivalvia > Myida > Dreissenidae > Dreissena > Dreissena rostriformis. The sequence continues at coordinate 193,834 of VMBQ01001160.1, read as the reverse complement.
GTTCTTCACCAAATTTCTACTTATAAGGCTATAATATATAGAAAACTTTGAAAAGATTTGTGATTTGTGAAATCTTTATCATCAAATTGGGAAGAATGGTCAGTAAAGTGGATTGGGAACAGTATGCTTTTTTTTGTTACAAACTGTTTTGGAGACAAAACACATGCTTACGTGACATTTAGAAACATTATATAATCATTTTTAAGGAATTGATTTCTTGTCATGCAAGATCTGTTTGCACAGCACTGGGATTGATTGGAGTCTCTCTGTCCGTCTGTATGGTTGTCAGTTGAATTGTCATACCACTTTCTTATTTCTTAAGTGATTAAATTGAAAATTCAAATATATCATCACCATGAAGGGTAGATGTGCAGAACACTGTTTTCATCCCCAGATCCAAATATTCCTGAGTTGTTTGCCCTTGAACAAAGCAGACAAAGAGCTGTGGGTGTATTAGTCATGTGTATGGCATAGTTGTAGTTCTGAATTGTCACCTGTGTATGTTTGAAATTCTCCCCTGTTCCCTCTCATTTAAGGGCCAGCCCTTCCCTGGTGACTTCAATACTGGGGCCCCAAGTGGGGCCGGCAGCCATTTTGCCATCTACCCAGGCACAAAGTGGTGTGGCTTCCAGAATATTGCAGACAACATGCAAGACCTGGGTATGTATGAAACATTACTTTTGTAACCCTGGTAACCTTTACAGAAATTCCTTTTCTAATTGCCTGCTTGCCTTGGGTGTATTTTCCCAATCTGCAGGCAAGATTAATATGCAAATAAGCATTCTACATTTTTCTCTCTTTTTTTGAAAAGTATAAACCTGAACACATAGACTCTGACTGGCTTAGGAAAACTAATCTTTAAAATGACATGTATAAGATTGTGCTATTAGGTGGGATTTTTAGAGTAAAAACATTCCTGTTTATTTACTAGGACATCTATATAAACAATTGTTAGTTGTTGTTAAACCGTTTTCATTATATTAAAACCTTATTATTGCTAGTAAACAGATGAAACATGACCCTTATCTTGCGAAAATGGGTCTTATATCATATGTGGCTAGTGTAGGTCCATACCAGCGTGGGCATCCGTGCAGTCTGGTCAGGAGCTACCTTGTCCATTAATGAAGTCATGAAACCTTGCGTGACTATAGCATACATGGTAGCTCCTTACCAGTCTGCGCAACTGGAACTACACTGGGTGCAAATGATATATCCTTTTTTCCTATAATTTCATCAATTCCTATAGATTTGGCAACCCACATATTTCGGAAATTATGACAGATTTCTGATAAAAAAATNTGGGTCTTATATCATATGTGGCTAGTGTAGGTCCATACCAGCATGGGCATCCGTGCAGTCTGGTCAGGAGCTACCTTGTCCATTAATGAAGTCTGTCTGTCTGTCTGTCATTGTATGTGTGTGTCTGTCCCAAAACTTTTATCTTACTTATAAAATGAAAACTCTTGGGTCTATGTTCTTTTAACTTCACATGTGCATGCATCTAATTGACGTCTACAATCAAACATGGTTTGAGGTCACTAGGTCAAAGGTCAAGGTCACTGTGACTGTTACATTCAAAATATTACCTTGTTTCAAAAATAGCTGCTGTGCGGCTTCAAAGCGCAGTAGGGGGCATTGTTTTTCACAAACACAGCTCTTGTTTTTTTTTAAATCCGCAAAATGTTGTGTGAATGCCAATTATTTTGAAAATTTTCTCTTTTACACAGTATATTGGTGTTTATTTGTCTATAAGAAGATTTATTTAATGATTTATATCAAAATTATTTCCAAAGCTTAGTGTTTCCCTTTTAAAATGTTTACTGAACAGATTGATAGGAAAGATAAAAACAAATCAGGGTTGCTCGAATGGCTTCCCAGAATTGACCTGTTACTATGGAAATATCGAAAATGTAAATTATGTCACCTTTATTTTGTTGTTAACACACACAAAAATTAATCAAATGTCTCAATTGTGTAAAAATTGTTTTCATTCGGTATAAAAAGATCAATATAACTCTCGAGTGGCCGAATATACAGGAAAAGAGATCCATTTGTGCATGACATGGGTCTTATAATAACAAATAATTATTTAGCTAGTTTTGGTTAATGTGCGAATATTTCAGGTCAATAGAGTGTTGCTTGCACAATTTAAATCGTGAGGCGTGAACTCAAATAAGGAGTTTAAATGATGATTTATTTCAATGATGATATTCACATATTCAAGGTAATTAGATCAGCCCTAGGAAAATTATAAATAATAGCAAAATAGGCATGAGAAAAATATCACATCAATTTACATATAATCAATTAAATGGCTAGAATTTGTTTTAAGTATATCTTTATTTGATCTTGCAGACATTCTGTCGCGAGAATTTGAAATTTATTTGAATAATTATTGCATGTAGTCCACAATTTAAATTATGAAATGACTTTAATGGGTTTTATAACAGCTCATTTATCAAAACTAATGTCATTTTGGCAAACTTAAAAGTTGTATAATTTATCATTTTTAACCTACAAACATGTTAGCTGTTATTTTAGGCACAATTCCAAAAAAAAATATCTTGCTGATTCAGATGTCAAAGGGAACAATTTGTTTAATGAGAATTCTTGAATTCTCATTGCACTTTTTAACCATCAAAGGGACTTGTTCACAGATTTTGACATGTTTTGAAGTTCATCAGTTAATGCTTTCAACTCATAAATTTAAACATCGGAACTAAATAGCTCCAGTATTAAAACAAGAAGAAAAAGTAAAGAAAGTAAAAATTTTGAATCCACACCGGGACTCAAACTACTGACCCTTTGAGTTAAAGTCTAGCAATCCTTGTTATGTCTCAAAATATAACGATAACAACAGAACTTTCCAAATAATTCAATCGTTTCGCGTTTGTAACGCTTTTTAATTTTCAGGTTTTAAAATCGTCAAAACATGCATATTATGGATATTTAAGAGCATGGTAAATGTTCAGTATTAGTGTTTCCTCGCAAATATCACAATAACAACGAAAATGTGCATATCTAAAACATTTTTTTTTCAATTGTGTCAATTTACCAAAACGTGAACAAGCCCCTTTCAGACCCATTTTCTGCTGATCCTTAAAAAGAAATACATTTTTATCACACAATAAACTTATGGAATCCTGTACATTAGAAAAGATGGTTAAAGACCCTAATTTCAAGAATCATTACATATCATGTGTCATAGCTTTTCTGTATTGCTTTTCAAGTACGTTTATTCAACTGTTATAGTAATATGAAAACAAATATCAATTTACTTTTAATTTATATTATATGAAATTATATTAATGACAAATTTGAATTTTTTTATTGATTTTTTTTAACATTGAAACAATATAAGAAAGAAGTTTGATCCCTTAATGATTCTTAATGTACAATAATAAAATATCTACAAAATTTAAATATTGTGTAAATTAACAATAAAAAAAAACAAAGCCTCACAAATAAAAGCAAGAGATGTCCCAAGACAGCTCTGCGCTTGACAATTCCTCCGCTTTGATAGTACAGTCCAACCTGTGTACAGCAGCCAGTCAAAGGAAGTGGCCAAAGTTGTTATTGTACAAATGTAGGCAGCTGGCACCTGTACTCAGGTGACCACTCGCCTGTACTCAGGTGACCACTCACCTGTACTCAGGTGACCACTCGCCTGTACTCAGGTGACCACTCGCCTGTACTCAGGTGACCACTCGCCTGTACTCAGGTGACCACTCGCCTGTACTCAGGTGACCACTCGCCTGTACTCTTGATTCTGTATAAGCTCGTTTTAAGAATGATCTGGAAATGTTATTTTCAAATCCATATAAAGTTATGAAATAACTACCTCAAATACTAATGTTAGTAAGTAATTATTAATTAGGGGTCTTTTAATTAGCAATAAATACTTGACATTCTCTGAAATATTTTATCATGAAGATTTCCCCATAATTATCCCAGTAAAACAAACCTTCTCAACACCCAACACACAAATTGCAAATACGGTCTGACTGTTACTTGCAGACCATTGGTTTTTCTGTCAGACAGAAAAAAAAAATCAAGAAAAAAAGCAGACATTAGGATGGCATTATAAGATTGAAAGTGCACTGTTTGACTGTCAAATTACTTTGATTGATGACATTTGCCATGATTTAGGCATTCTATAAAAAGATATCAGCATCGGATGTTTCCCATGTATTTTGTTGTTGGTTTTTTGTATGCATTGTTTACAAAAAGGTGCAAAAATTGTTACTTTTACAAAAAATATCATAAAAGCGGAAAGTGTTGTCCTTGATTAGCCTGTGTGGACTGCACATGCTAATCTGGGACGACACTTTACGCACATGCATTCAATCTCCTTTTCACATAGGGAGGCTCATAATTATGTTTTAATTAACCCTTTGCATGCTGGGAAATTTGTCGTCTGCTTAAATGTTGTCTGCTGAATTTCTAAAATCATCATTTTCTTTACTTTTTTTCAAAGAATACTATCAGAATAGCAAACAGTTTGGATCCTGATGAGACGCCACGTTCTGTGGCGTCTCATCTGGATCCAAACTGTTTGCAAAGGCCTTCAAAATCCGGTTCCAGCACTCAAAGGGTAATGATGATCATCAAACACATACAATAAAAATATAGCATAACAAGCGTATGAACTTCCCTTTGTTTGTTAGTTTTCAGTGTCTGACAAATGTGACAATTGTCTGACAGATGTTAAAGATACTGTCAGAAACCTTATTTGACAGTGTGATTGCAGTTTTCAGAGTGTCTTAGATGTCTTATTTTTAATCATAGCATGAAAGACAAAATATCTAGTTTCTTTTGCCAGATTCATATTTTATGTTTTGCAAGATGAACTGTGATGGTTCAAACTTAAATGAAGCCATGGAATGATAAATGTATGTAAATGATGACATTTGTGGCAATATGAATAACGAATGATGATGGCTTGCCCCTTCGTGTGATAAATGGTTACTTGATAAACTCACAAATCTGTCATTTAATTGTGGGTGTATTGTTTTAATGTAACTGATTTATTTTCAAACAAATGTGCTAATTTGCATGTTAAACAAATTAAAACAATTTATGGTACTTTTTGGAACATATCTGTCATTGATGGACTGTGTTCTGTTTGGAACATATCTGTCATTGAAGGTGGTTGCTCTAAAGATTTCCAATCTATTTTAATTGGGCAATTATCTTGGTCAACTTAGCTCACCTGAGCTGTATGCTTATGTTGCGCTTTTATCTATTTTGTTGTCCATTTTGCCTAACATTTTTACCTAACATTTTTACCCAAGCATGAAACTTGCGTAGAACAATTGTTCTGGTGATAACTATTTTCTTGGGAGAGTTAGAAAATGGTTATGGTCCATTAAAAAGCATGATCGCCTGAGACTGCAGTTTTCCTGAAACAACATGATGAAAAATAATAGCAGATTTTAATAAAGGTATGCTCCCCATAAGGGGGAGCATATAGTCGCAGCTTTGTCCGTCTGTCTAAATTCTAATTTTGATAGAATTGACTATGCGGTGGTCTGGAACAAAGTTCCCTGATAATCTTTTCTGTCCTTCTCAATGTTCATTCTTCTGTCCGTCACACTTTTTGTTTCATCGCAGGATATGAGACACCTAATGATCACAATTTGATGAAACTTGACAGCATCCCTATAAGGTGTACATAACCATCATGGTCGGGATGTTGTGGTCTGAGGATTTTTCAACAAGTTATTGCCCTTGGTCATTTTCTTATGTTTTTTTTTGTTTCTTCACAAGTTCTCAGGAAGTAACTATCTGAATTTCATGAAACTTTATGTGGACATTAGCACATATTGTCAGCTCCTTCAGCTTCGTTGATTTTTAAGGGAGTTATATCCCGTTAATAATATTTCCTTCCCATGTTTTATCTTGGACACTCATGATAAACAATTTTAACAGGTCATTCGCAGCATTCCTATTTGCTGGACATGCATATATTTTCAGGCTGTTTCGCTCCAATAATTTCAAGTATTTGCCATGCCTGTAGATTGATAATAAGAAAATTTTATAGTGGATTTTATGTTTCTTTCTCATATCACAGGAACTAATGAACATAATTTAATATTTTATATGCAGTTTCCTTACAGGGTGGAAATAAGCATATTGTAATGTTGTTCTGCTCCAGTNAGCAAGTTTTAATAAAGGTATGCTCCCCATAAGGGGGAGCATATAGTCGCAGCTTTGTCCGTCTGTCTAAATTCTAATTTTGATAGAATTGACTATGCGGTGGTCTGGAACAAAGTTCCCTGATAATCTTTTCTGTCCTTCTCAATGTTCATTCTTCTGTCCGTCACACTTTTTGTTTCATCGCAGGATATGAGACACCTAATGATCACAATTTGATGAAACTTGACAGCATCCCTATAAGGTGTACATAACCATCATGGTCGGGATGTTGCGGTCTGAGGATTTTTCAACAAGTTATTGCCCTTGGTCATTTTCTTATGTTTTTTTTTGTTTTGTAATTATCTGAATTTCATGAAACTTTATGTGCACATTAGCACATATTGTCAGCTCCTTCAGCTTCGTTGATTTTTAAGGGAGTTTTTAATAATATTTCCTTCCTATGTTTTATCTTGGACACTCATGATAAACAATTTTAACAGGTCATTCGCAGCATTCCTATTGGCTGGACATGCATATATTTTCAGGCTGTTTCGCTCCAATAATTTCAAGTATTTGCCATGCCCGTAGATTAATAATATGACATTTTATAGTGGATTTTACGTTTCTTTCTCATATCACAGGAACTAATGAACATAATTTAATATTTTATATGCAGTATCCTTACAGGGTGGAAATAAGCATATTGTAATGTTGTTCTGCTCCAGTGAGTTCTCATATTGTAATGTTGTTCTGCTCCAGTGAGTTCTCATATTGTAATGTTGTTCTGCTCCAGTGAGTTCTCAGAGAGTTCTGTTACTGTTGCTCATTGGGTCATTGTCGACCTGAAATGGCCCACAAGTCACCCGGGGATGACTAGAAGCCGATTCTTGTCACCCTAGGTTGACCTCAAGCTGACGCTAGTCACCCCCGGATGACATGAAGCCGATTGTAGTCACCCCCGGATGACATGAAGCCGATTGTAGTCACCCGGGGATGACATGAAGCCGATTGTAGTCACCCGGGGATGACATGAAGCCGATTCTTGTCAACCGCGGGTGACTTCAAGCCGATTCTAGTCAAGAATCGGCTTCTAGTCACCCCTGGATGACTTGTGGGCCATTTCAGGTCGACAATGACCCAATGAGCGTTACTGTTACAGTAATTTGTTTCCACACAATAAAGTAAAACCCACAAAGTCATGTTAATCAACAAAGCGTATCTATGGGGAGCATCCATCTGTTTAACTGGGATTCTTGTTTTATAATTTGAAAATTGCCAATCAGTGGCCATCCTCTTCACCGAATCTTTCAAACTTGGTTAGAACATTTGTTCTAATATTGTTTTGCCTCAAATAAAATCTGTGTAACAAACTTGTAGGGAAATCATTTCTTTTCTCTAAGAAATCACTGTTATGTTTAAGAGTCTACAGTGCCAAACTTGGGTGGAGGTGGATTCCTCTCCACTATAAAGTAGCTGGTAAAAACTATATATTCAGTTGAAGATCATTCTAGAAGGTTTTGCCTGCTGTTTTCAGGCGTCCACAACAAGACAGATGCCTGTTGCCGGACCCACGACCACTGCCCGTACTACATGGACCGCTTCGAGACCAAGTACCACTACTTCAACAAGTACCCCTGGACCCTGAGCCACTGCGACTGCGACCAGCATCTCTTTGACTGCCTCAAGGTACAGATCCAGGGCCCATCTCCACAAAGTTCATTAATAGCCTCACTCTGTGAAAAGGGGGTTTAATGCATGTGTGTAAAATGCAGAGCGCTAGTGTAGCACAACAGTTATTCCCCTTTTTTGAAAAAAAGTAATTGAAATAGTTAATTACTGCTTTTATTTGCATGCCAAAACTGTGTTATTTTGTACATGAATATATGAAATAATGATAATAGATGCTAACATTATTATTCAAATAAGTTAAGGGGACTTGTTCACTGATTGATGAATTGAGAATAATATTGTTTGTCACAAATGAAAAAGAAAAGAACACTGTCCACCAAGCAGTGAAATAATATTAAGGACACATACTGAAAATACTTGTCCATTTATAAGTATCACCTTTTGTAATTGAGATAAAATTATTTTTTTTTTATTGTAAGAATGCAAAATGATTGAATAATTTGGAGTGTTTGCATTATTTTTCGTTATTTTTTTTACAACATGTGGATTTCTTGTATAACGTACAAATTGGATGACATGTTATAGCAGTTCTCCTATCCAACAGGTTAATTTGCTGGCTTGAGAAGGCAGTATACCGCTGATTCATAGTTAATTGATCATAGTTACATCAAGATCTTCTGTTCATCATAGTTTTATGAGTATTCTCTTTAATTTATACCAAGACTTTATGTCATAAGTATTCCAGTCAGTGTCTAATAAATAACATTTTTTAGTGTTTGCATTAAGATTGAATGGGATGATCAAGCCATTAATTTCCAGCTCTCTGCCACACATGACATGACATGAAAGTGAGGATAATATTACTATAAATCTTCAACGTGCTACTTGTTTCATGACTTTCATTTGTTAGACTATAAAGTAGGATAATGTACTTTTAAGAATATCATGGCCGAATTTGAAGATGGTTGTGGTCTGTTGAAAAACATGTTGTTTCCCTGATAGGACTACAAAAGCTATAGTAAAACCTTGTTAACATTTTCGACGTGGCAGGCAGGAGGCTATTATGAAACATTAACCCTTAGAATGCTGGGAAATTTGTCGTCTGCTTAAATGTTGTCTGCTAAATTTCTAAAATTAGCATTTTCTTTGTTTTTTTTTCAAAGAATACTATCAGAATAGCAAACAGTTTGGATCCTGATGAGACGCCACGTTCTGTGGCGCCTCATCTGGATTCAAACTGTTTGCAAAGGCCTTCAAAATCCGGTTCCAGCGCTCAAAGGGTTAACACTCTAGAAGTCAAATGTATGGTCCAATCTTCATGAAACTTGGTCAGAACATTTTGTTTTAATGATATTTGGGTCGTATTTTAAAAGTGTTCTGGTCCGTTGAAAAACGTGGCAGTCAGGGGGCGAGGTCAGTTTTCCTTTCATGGTGATAGTTAAACCTTGTTAACACTCTAGAAGTTACAATTACAGTCCAATCTACTTGAAACTTCGGTCAGATCATTTGTTCTGATGATTTCTTGGCTGAATTTCGGAAATGGTTTTGATTCCTTGAAAACATGGCCTCCTTGGGGCGGGGCAGTTTTCCTTATATGGCTGTAGTGAAACCTTGTTAACACTGTAATGACCACATTTATTTGCCAATCTCGGCTGAGGTTGAAACTGAGTCATGTGAGCTTAACAAATATGTCTAATTCAAAAAAGCACCTTTATACGCTAGAAGTCACTTTCTTTGTCAAATCTTCATGAACCTCTGTCAAAAATTTGTTCTAATGATATCTCAGCCGAGTTCAAAAATAAAAATGAACAGAACAATTAAATATTTATGTTTCATAAAGTACTTTCATTATTTTGAACTCCACCTTATCAGAATAGTTTAGTTCCTTAGAGTCTCAGGTGAGCGCCTTAGGACCCATGGCCCCCTTGTTTGTTGCATTAACCTAATTTTGTATTTGTACTTTTATTTGCAGAAAGTAAGGCAACTGAAAAATAGACCATTTTCACATTCCATATGATTCTATAAAATATAATACTATCTTCTTCAGCAATTATTAAGTACATTTTTGGATAATGTGATTTAAGAACATTTCACTTTACATTAAATGTGAACCTTGCTGTAATATTGTTTTGTTACATGAAAACAATAGTGATGATTTCTAGTAAACATTATTTTGTTACTGAATATTTAATTCTGTGTTGAGAGAAACAATTAAGGATATTCATAGTTTTTTAACCAGGTTTTCTGAAGGAAAAAACTGGTTATTAGATTGGTGAATGTCGGCGGGTGGGCGGAACAATTCTTTCGAGCACAACTCCTGCTTCATTTCTCAACGGATTTTAATGAAACTTTCACAAAATGATTGTCGCCAAGTGCCCTGGCGCATATTGTCAAGATTTTATGTTTCAGTCCAAATCAAGGTCGCCACGACTAAAAAAAGATTGAATTTGACATTTTTTTCCGAGCGCAACTCCTCTTTTATTTTTCAACAATTTTAAATGAAACTTTCACAAAGTGTTTTATCATTAAATACCCTGGCATATATTGAACAGGATTTTATTTCCAGTCAGGGTCACTAGCTAAAAATACATTTTTATACTTTTCTTCATAGAGCCCTTAGTTTTGGATCAATTCCTTCAATATTTAGTATGTTTATACCTCACTTTAACATCTACACTTTAATGGGGTCAAAGGTCATGTTGGTCAAGGTCAGGGTTACTTTTGCTAATCCTGTTAAATGTGTCCTTAGCAAAGGGAAATAGTTAGCATACTTGGATTAATACTTTGGTTGATACCTCCCTTTTTTAGCTCATCTGTTACGAAGTGAAATGGTGAGCTTATGTGATCGTTGGATGTCCAGCATCCGTCGTGCGTGAGTGCGTGCGTATGTGCCTCCGTCAACAATTTGTTTGTGTAGACAGTAGAGGTCACAGTTTTCATCCAATCTTTATGAAATTTGGTCAGAATCTTTATCTTGATAAAATCTGGGTTAGGATTGTATTTGGGTCATCTGGGGTCAAAAACTAGGTCAATAGGTCAAATAATAGAAAAACCTTGTGTAGAAAATTGAGGTCACAGTTTTTTATCCAATCTTTATGAAATTTGATGAGAATGTTTATCTTGATGAAATCTGGGTTGGGATTGTATTTGGGTCATCTGGGGTCAAAAACTAGGTCACTAGGTCAAATAAAAGAAAAACCTTGTGTAGACAATAGAGGCAAATTCACTCTACATTTGAGAGCTATTAAATCAGGCTCT